>UYYF01004329.1:0-13813 GCA_900618365.1 Thelazia callipaeda | reverse complement strand
AACATTTTACTAATATTAAAAACAAAAACAGTACAATGATTATGACAATAACAGTAACAGTAGCAATAACGGCAGTGTTAATATTTTATTAAAGTAGACTAGAAAACGTTTTAAAAATTAAAAAAAATATTCTGCTAACAAAAATAATTTAAAATGAAAAAATATTAGTAAAAATTTCTCACATAAAATTAGTAGTGAATATTAAAAAATAGTATAAATGAAGTAAATAGTGAAAATTAGCATAAATCAAAAACTTCTTTACTGCAAATTTTGGTCCAATTTGCATATCTTAAAGAGTTTTGCACAGATTTTTGTGTCACTTCAAAATTACGAATTTTCGTAATTCATAAAAACAATAATAATAATAATCAAAGTAATAGATGAAAATCATTTGAAAAGCTAAAAAACAAATGACTGATTCAGTCAACCGGAATTTTGTTTAGTATTTTGTACAGCAAATCATTTGAGTTATTTAAGTACTACCACTTTAAATTTTTGTACTCTTTTGTTGACATTAAGTAGTTTATTCTATTTTATGAATATTTGCTTATAGTGTAATCTTTCTTGCCAGCTTTCAAGTCTGTAAAACTTGTCTTATAAATATTTAAAAAATAGAACTTATATATTTATGTCCTAGAGACTTACTTTACATAAAATTCTTACACATTCATAAGAAAATTAAGCTAAATTGAATTTCGTTTACTTATTTAAGATATCAGTGCAGTAGTAAAGGATTTAGTCAATTATTTATTGAATAATAAACTGTATTAGTCTTATTTAATAATTTTTTTTAAAATATTATTCCAAAACATTTCTGTTTATTCATTCAAAGTATTGCTCGATGTTTACTAAACTAATCTATAATTTCAGATTGATTAATTTTGATTTATAAATACTCTATTAAAATATTAATAAACTGTCTTTTACTTAACTACTAACTTTGATTATTTAACTATTCAAACAATAAGTAAGCTAATTTTTTCGTAAAATAATGTTGATGATCGATGTTTAATTATTAGTTGAGCAAGTAGCAGTTATTATATTGTATGAAATTTATTTCAAATTATCCCTCTCAATCCTTTAATTTATTTCGATCAGGTTTTTTGAATAAGTTAAATAGAGTATTGAAATATTATGTTTGAATAAATTTTGTGTATATAATTTTCATTGAGCTACTAATATTTTAATCAGTTATTCAAAGTAAGAATTCAAAATATTTCTTTATCTGCTAATTTTCAACATTTCTATTCATTTTTCACTCTTGAAATGCTAAAAAATATACTAAAATCAACTGCAATCTTTTTTCTCATTTCACTAATATTAAACTGAATTAAAAAATTATGTTACAAAGTTTAGAATTTTAAATTTATGCTTAATATCGTTGAAAATATTTTTATTATTCAAGTGATAAAAAATAGCAAAGAGAAATATAAATTAAATTAATATGAATTGGAATCAATTGAAGTGACTTAATTAGATAATTGAATTAGGATAGATCGTTGCTTTGAGAACATCTGTGTTGAATATTTTATTCTCCCACACATGCTACTTTTTGTGAATTCAAAACATCTGCAAGCAGTGACAGACAAATTCTGAACATTTCACTGCAGCAATTTTTTCAACACTCGTCTGAAAAATAAATTAAGGTAGATGAAAGTAGTAAAAGTATTATTTATTTGAATATTTTTCGAGTGAGTTAGTCAGAAAAGTTTTGACAGAGTTATTGCTTGAACTAATAAGTATTCATCAGTAAATATAGTTTTGCAGTTTAAAAAAAACTGAATGTTTCTTGAGCTCAAAAATGTTTTTATAACACCAAAGTTACTGAGTATTTATTAGTACACTTATGCAATAATTATGGATACAGAAACAATTGTAATTATTATATTTTACACAAATAAATTTTTTGCTTACACGTAGATCAGACTTACTCATTATCTATCGCTATGCTTTCTACAATAGTATTAATTGTTATTGCTTCTTTTCATTAATTTGGTATATCAAGAAAATATCAATGATCAAAATGAAAATTAGTAATTTTAATTACTCATTTGACAATTATATATTTATACATAAAATTTTTACTAATAATTAATAATGTATTCTGAAGTCAGTAAAAAATGTTTCTTCAACAGTAATTACTTAATATAAACAATTTTAAAAATCTTTTACTTAATCGATTTTTTTATCAGTTTTCGTTCTGAAAACTGATAAATATATATTTTTCACCTTGAAAAGGAAACAAAAATAGTATAAAATTAATTAGTTGGGAGTATAAAAGTATACGTTATGGAGTTAATTGATTAGTTAGAAGTATAAAAATATATATTCAAAAGATAAAGTTACTGTCTGATAAACGAATTATTAAATATCAAATTAAGGTTACAGTTAATTTATATTCAGATTCAATAACTTTATATTTTTACTTTATTTAAAGTTATTCAAGCATACGCAGTTTGATGTTACTACCATATAATTAAATCACATTACGTGAACTTTGATGCAATTATAATGATTCCAGGAAAACATATTTGTTTATGAGCAATTGTGCATGCATTTCACCTTCAAATTTTTCTTTCGATAATTTGATTATATTTATATTAATTTGATTATATTTATATTTGTTCTGTATTTATTTGATAATTAGATTTTTGAGTTATAAACTGATTATTTACTTTTATCAGCTTAAATTTTATAGCAATTGGTTGAAGTTATGAATATTAAATGCCTAAAACACATTCATCAGAGCGTAAGTTCCAAACTTGAGTAAGACTTACTTATACATAGAAGTTTGAATTATAAGTTGAAACACATTATTGGATTATCAAACATTAGCAAAATGTATCTTGTGGCAATAAAATTAAAAAATTAACTTGATGTTTGATTTTTAAATTTTGTTTGTTGACGTTTGTCACAAGTTTTGAAGAAATGAAACTTTAATATGGTTCTTAGCAACAAGTCCTAAAATTGTTTGTTCAAAGAATTAAGCAGTCTACTTGGAATAATTCGTTTGAAATATACAATTCGTTTGAAATATACTTACACTGTCGACACTTAGAACTATTAAATGTGAAAGTACGTTTAGCGAAATGGATGATTTCTTGGTTTCAAACTATCGCAGTACAATTTCCGCCCGACCGGCCTTCAGCCGGAATGCTGGACTTCCAATGTCAAGTCCAACTTATGGCACAACGATGTGTGAGTTTATTAGAATTATTTTTAATTAGTATTTGATTTATTGAGCTTTTATTCTTGAGAAAAATTTGAAGCACATTAATAAACGTACTCTTACATTATAAATCAAATTTATTGTATGAATAAATTTGAAAAAATTATCAAAAATTGCTTATTTTAAACAAATTTGGAAAAAGTTTGGATCAGAATATTTATTTTAGATTCAAAAAAGTATTTCATAGCATAATAGATAACAAAAGATTGTTTTATAAAATAATTCAACTTTGCTATGAGATAATTTATGTAATTGATGAGTTTTAGCATCCGGTGGTCGAATACTGAAAACTGTTACGGAAATTGGCTCATCATCAATGCATAGTAGTGGACTATCACCTTTTGGACAGAGTGCTGCGTCAACAATCCGCGATACACGTGAACGTGAAAAAAAAGAAATGAGCGATTTAAATGATCGTCTTGCTTCTTACATAGAAAAAGTAATTTTCATGCTTATCAAAATTTTGTTTGTTGGAAAATTTTTTATTTTACAAGTAGTTTAATTATAAATTGTTTTCAGCAGCACAAATGATTAGGGTTTAATTAAAATTTATTACAGTGATCATATTGAAAGCTAATGAATTTCTCATAATTTGTATGAGAATAGGCAAAAAAATTATCGGAAAATCTGTTGAATTGTTTAAATAATTTGCACAAAAGGAAATAATAAATATTTAGGTACGATTTCTCGAGGCTCAAAATCGTAAACTAGCCGCGGATTTGGATTTGTTGCGCAGCCGTTGGGGAAAAGATTCCGTCAGCGTTCGTGTAATGTATGAAGGCGAGCTACAAGTAAGACAGAATTACTTTTGAATTTTTATTTTTCATTATTAACTTTGTTAAATTATTTCTGTTTTATTTTGTAATTAGGTCGTATTTGAAAGCAAAATTGAAAAGTAGGGGTCCATTCGAAATTATTAAATTAAATTAAATATTTTATTCAAAAAAAATTATTTTAGGAAGCAAGGAAAATAATAAACGATACGAACAGCGAACGTGAAGATTTAGAAAAACAGATTCGAAAACTTTTAGATGAAGTGGCTGAATACAGAAAAAGGTAAGATATTCGAATTTTAAAAAAGTTTCATACAAACAGGAATTTTTAATTGAAGAATTTTCGATAATAAATTAATTTTGTAGATATGACGATGCACTTCGAGGCCATCAGAATGATCGTGAACGTATCGATGAATTACTAGTAAACTTTAAATTTCACTCTTTCATTTCAAAATTTCAGTTTTTTTTTAAAAAAAAATTTTGGGAATTTATTTTATCTAACTTTTAGTTTAAGCAGTAATACCTACTATTTCTGTTTTACAAAGCAAATAAAGTAAAACAATTTCCATGAGAAGAAATACTAATAAAACTGCATTAAAGAAGTGTAATTTTTTTGTCATCATTTTTTGGCATCTAATTCTTAAGAATGATAATAAGAATAATTATGATCCTTTTTTGTTCATAATTCTTTTAAAAAATTTTAGAAATGAAAGGTTGAAGTTATATATTTGAATGGATCTTTTTTAAATCATTTTCAAACTTGTGAGAGATCTTTTTAGATCCTAAATTTTTGAATCGTGAAAATTTTTGAAAAGTTTGGTAACAGATTAAGGTTTCTATATAATCAATAACAGTAACATTAATGAAAGCAATAGTAATTGCTACTGTAACGATTATAGGTAT
Source organism: Thelazia callipaeda (assembly GCA_900618365.1). Classification (NCBI taxonomy): domain Eukaryota; kingdom Metazoa; phylum Nematoda; class Chromadorea; order Rhabditida; family Thelaziidae; genus Thelazia; species Thelazia callipaeda. Next base: position 8,905 of record UYYF01004329.1, on the reverse strand, counting down.
GATCATTATTCTGAAATTTACAACGCGACTAATCAAATTTTGAATCAGTTCTCTAAATTTTAGCTAATAATAGAGAGCTGAAAAAGCAAAAAGTTTAATTACAGGCTAAGTTATCTACCCTTGAGGCTGAACTGGATCTTTTGCGACGTCGTATAAACAATTTAGAAGAAGAAATTAGCCGTATCAAGAAAGATAACATACATTTCGTCAATGAACTGAATAAAGCAAGATCGGTAAGATTGAACTTTGACTTTTGTGTGATTGTAAATAACATTTGATTTTATTACTTAATTACATGCTATTTGTAACAGATTTTGAGTGCAGCAAAGTTAAGCATTCAAATCCAAGAAAAATTTGTTTTACATCCAGATATATTTGCAGGTTTAAAAAAAAAAGTTGTTTCAATTACCAGAGCATTGTTTTGGTTGTTTAAAAAATTTTTTGCTTAATTTTAAAGACAGAGAAAATTTATTACTAAAAAACAATTTATTTTCAGGATTTGGATCAGGAAACCTTGAATCGTATTGATTACCAAAATCAAGTACAGACATTACTGGAAGAGATCGATTTTATGCGACGTGTTCATGATCAAGAAATTGGTGATTTGCAAGCAATGGCTGCTCGTGATACAACATCTGAAAATCGTGAATACTTCAAAAATGAGCTATCGTCAGCAATTCGTGATATCCGGGCAGAATATGATCAGGTACAAAGCTTGTTAAAACAAATACTTCATCAAAGTTATGATATAAATGAAGCAAAATTTGTTTTCTTGTTTGCAGATTTGTAGTATGAATCGCACCGATATGGAATCATGGTATAAACTGAAAGTGCAAGAAATTCAAACGCAATCAACAAGACAAAATATGGAACAAGGTTATGCTAAGGAAGAGGTCAAGCGACTCCGTGTACAACTTTCTGAGCTTCGTGGTAAACTTGCTGATCTTGAGGGACGTGTAAGTATTTTGAAATTGTTTAACTGTAAACAAAATTTTTGATAATTTGATTTGCATATTACAAATCATTTATTTGATTTCAAATTATCAAAAGAATTATCAAAATAATTCTTTTGATAATTTGAAAAATCAAATTATCAAAAGAATTGTGCAGAAAAATTATGTACTTTCAAGTTGATATTTAAATTACTCCACGTCATTTATATATGACACATAAATATTATAAAAATAATAACTTGTTAAAGAGCTATTAAAAAGTCATCCTTTTCTATTGATTACCAGTATTAACATAATTATGTGCAAAATTTTTTAATACGCAAGGTAAGATAATACTTTTGTAGATTATACCACTATTTATGATACTCTAATACTGTAAAATTGAAATTTCTTCCGTTCATTATAAAAAATATAGTAGAAAACAAATTTGAATTTTGTCTCTATTTTAATTATTAGTATTGTTTTTGACTATAAATTAAAATTGCAGAATTCGCTACTAGAAAAACAAATGCAAGAATTGAATTACCAACTGGAAGATGACCAACGCTCTTATGAAGCTGCTCTTAATGATCGTGATGCACAAATTCGTAAAATGCGTGAAGAATGTCAAGCACTGATGATGGAATTACAAATGCTTCTTGATACTAAACAGGTTAGACAACTAATAATAAACATACCAAATTATACTAATAAAATAGATTATATTAAAGTTAAGGTGATTTATATGCATTATATTGTGGAATATTTTTAAAAATTGTTTAGACTTTGGACGCTGAAATTGCAATTTATCGAAAAATGCTCGAAGGCGAAGAAAATCGTGCAGGCTTACGTCAACTTGTCGAACAAGTCGTGAAAACTCACGGCTTTACTGAAGTTGGTGAAACAGGTTTGAATTTATTGCTTCGTCTTGCTTAATCATATCTTTTATAGAAAGTGATAATATTTTTTAACGTATTGTTTAATTCTTTTACTTCCTTTATACTTTCAAAAATAGCAATAATATTGTACCAAATTGAATTTTATTTATAAAATCAACAAAAGTTATAAATGCAAAAATGTTAATTCTTTATTTTTTTTAGAGAGTGTTCGAGTATTGAAAGGTGAAACAGCTAGTCGTACATCTTTTCAGCGTTCTGCCAAAGGAAACATTTCCATACAAGTATTTATTTATTAAGTAACTAACACTTTTTTAATGAAATATTTTGAAAAGAAAATTTTAGATAAAAACAATTAATCTTATTTAAATTTAAAAATTTATTATGTTCAAAATTATAATCCGTGCATTAATATCAAGTTGTAGGATGCTTCTCCTGACGGTAAATATATTCTGTTAGAAAATACACATCGTTCGAAGGAAGAAGCCATTGGTGAATGGAAAATAAAAAGAAAGATCGATGGTAAACGAGAAATCATTTATACTCTTCCAAGAGATTTTATCTTAAAACCTGGAAAATCTGTCAAGGTAAATTGTAATCTCGATAAATACATTGTGTTTGAAAACAGAATATATAATTGTATAAATTTCAAATTTTGAAAAGTTTTCAAAAATTCATGCAAAAAAATGTCTTTAGTTGCTTACAAATTCACAATTTTTAAATAATTATTTAAAAAAGAGATCATTTATTTTTTTAAATTAAAATTTTGGTTATGAAAAAGATGTGAAATTTAGATTTGGGCACACGGTCAAGGAATGCACAATCCACCAGAACAATTGGTCTACGATGCAGAAGACTCTTTTGGAACAGGCTCCAACGTACAAACCATTCTCTTTAATAAGGAAGGAGAGGTAATGTCATAGGTTATTTTCTCTGTAAATAGTATTACTACCAAAAATAACTATGACTATCTCGGAATACATATAAATTACATGTATAGTCAAATAATTCAAAAAAAAAAGTGTAATCGTACAAAATAAATGAGAAAAGTAATCATCGAAGTAAAATACAATAAAAGTCTACATAAATTTTCAATTTTTACAATAAAAAATTATTTATGGAAGTATTTGAATTTCACTATACTTTATTCAATACGTAATTTATAAACTAAATATAGCGAATATTTCTTATTCTTTATTAATGAATTAATCTTGTATTGTTTATAATTTTAATTACAATTTTAGGAACGCGCCACACATATTCAACGTTCAAGTTATCCCATCAATTAAGAATGAAATGAAAAATATCACTCTTATCTCTGCGCAATCAGCATATAATTGCGTCATCACACAAATAAAACACTAAAATCTTCAGCTCCTTTATCAAAATTTAGAATTCACATAGTCATTTAATCAATCCGAGTACCATAGCATATTCATATGTTAATTAATATATCTACTCTTCGATCATCGCTCATATTCGAATTAAATATACAAATTAAGTTAAATACACAGCAATTTAGTATATTAGTTTATTCTATTGCTTTTCTTGAATAAATATTATATTAATTAAATCAATTATTTGATTAGCTTTCTTCAAAATTCACTCCTATAGTACTGTTCAATTTAATTTTGCATAAACAATGCATTAGAATCTTTACTAGATTATGCACAACTTTTCCTAAATTTCCTGTGATTGCATATCATTTTGTTTTTCACTTGGATAAAAATCTGCATATTATTTTAATTTTTGTCTTTGCTGGCACTCATCCACTTTGCACAAATGTTATATTAAGTTTTAATTTTATAAGTTAAAAACCATTTCTATATATATATATATATATATATAGAAATGAGCATTTGAAAAAATAGCTCTAAAGACATCACATGCAAATATTTTTAAGTGGTATAAACTTGATGACAAATATTCAATTTCATATTTAAATTTTAGTAATGATTTCTTTAGTGCAAAAAAAAAGTATATAGACCATTTGAAAATATATTTTACACAAGTTTGTATCGCACATCTCGAGTTGATACCAGTTTAAGTGTTAGAATCACTTTTTAATCTTTTAATTAATTTAACACTTGTAGAAAGCGGCTTTTTCTTCGGGTATTTAATACAAATCAGCGAGATTTGCATGCATTGCACAGCACTTTTTTCAATTAAAATTCACTAAATTCAACGGCGACAAATATTTCTTTATAGCTTTTAACTGTCTGAAATATTTTCGAATTTACACTTTTTTGTAATTAACAAAAAATTTTCTACATTTTACTTTGTGATTTTTTGAAAATTTTTGAAATGCTATTTTTAATTTTAAAACACAGCAAGGAAAATTTGATAATAAAATGGATATCATTATATCGAAATCAAATGAAAAAGTATCAAATAATTTAAGTTTTCATTTATAAAAATGCAAAACAGTACATTTTGGTGAAACTTAGCATCTAAACATAATTGAAACTTTTTGCTATCGTTGAAATGACATTAGAATATATGTTCGCTGTAAGTTTTTTCTGTTGGATTAAATGATAAAAGTAATTAAGAAAATGGATGATAATAATAATTTAGAAGCTTGAAACAAAGCGATGAAAATAATCATACCAGTTTCTAATATTACCAGTAATTTACTCGCAATTGAAATTGAACAATATAAAATCAATACATGATAATATCTTATTGTGATAATATTGTCGATAAGCTTCTTAGTGATCATTTCGTTGTTAAATGAGATAGAACTGCATTTTGTAGCAGTTCGAGAAGCCAGCTATATAACTCTTGAAGATTGCAAAAATATTTGTGAGCAATTATTAATTAAACGTCAGTTGCAACGTGTGGTTCGTGTGATTTGAAATTAAATTACTTGAAATAATGTTAAAAGTATAATTTAATAACTGTAAAATTTTGTCAAAAATGGTAATATCATTGCATGTATAGTGCCTCTCGGATTATTCATATTTTTTGTTGCTCTAAAATACAGTATCCTAATCGATTTCATGGAATCTTCGATTCTTAAAAGTGTTATTAATTAATGAATTAATTTTAATGAAAGGTTATAACCATTTATTTGGTGACTTTGTATATTGTATATTTCCAGGAGTTAAATAAATGTTTGACTAAGCACTGTATGAGAGCAACCATAGTGCACCAAGAATAACTATTGAAATTACTTGAAATTTGTCTATTAAATTCATATTTGAAGTTTAAGAATTTAGATATTTTCAAAGTAAACCAAACAAAGCACACACAAGTAAGGACAGCTATTATTAGCTTAGGAAATGGAAAACATAAGTTTAGTAAAGATGAATAGAAAACTAAGTCTTGAAATTATATATTTGTCTAGAAGTATTCATTGCTGTGTATTTCAAATTAATAACTAAAAAACAAACAGTTATCACTTCAGACTGAAGTGATTTGCCTGTATCATATTTAATAGCTTCGATTTTTGGAAGTAAAACAGCTCAGAGATTTACTTCTTTAAGAATGCAAGCATTTTCACGGATTCATTTCTCCGAATACAAAAATCAAGCAGTGCTACGCCTTTTATCATTTTTATTCGTGTGATTTGAAATTAAATTACTTGAAATAATGTTAAAAAATTAGACGTTATTTTTTGATAATTCCGCAATGGAAGTGTTTTTGTTGCTATAAAATTGGTCATTTGACTATTAAGTTATATTCTATTAGTATAATCTTATATCCAATCTAATTTTTTATTACAATTACAGAGGGTCGTAGGTCATATCTATGAATCGACAGACTCAGAATAAGTAAATTAATTACTTTCAGCGATAGAAATCATTGCAAGATTCAGAAATTAATTAAGTTAAATTATCGCAGACAAAGACTGCTTGTAGTTTCAGTTTAAATCAAACACAAGCAATACTCTTTGCTTTCATTTTATTCCATTCACTCTTCACTCGGATCTGTTTAGATATGATTTGTACTTGTTCTTGAGAATTGTATAAAACTGAGGAAAATTAGTCAAGTTAGTTTTCCCGCCAAAATGAGAATTTAAGATAATTTAAATTTATTAACTATTAATAAAATTTTCTGTATGTTGTTAATTTTCTGAATTCATAAAAATAAATTTAATCCAAAGTAGATAATTATTTTCACTTTCGATTTCTATTCGATGAAACTGATTAAAAGTTAACAATATTCTAGCATACTACATTATATAATTACTCCTAATTTCTTTCGTATCTTTCTTACAAGTTATGCATTTTGTAGCAAAGTTTCTTCCGATTCTTAGAATATGCTCAGAAATAAATTGCAAAGAATAGCTTCTATGGTAGACTAAGTCTACTGCTATGACAAAGCTGTTATCAATTTAGACGTACTGAACAGTTTAGTGCTAGAATGCTTGCATTTCCTCGAACATATTTGTCATGAATACACAAATGGACAGATATTTGTATGAGCGGTAGTAAAAATGAATCAAAGGCTAATTTTCGACATGCACAGATGTAAATTCAACAACTTTATGCGTCATTTTACACGCATGACAGTGTCTGCCATTTGTTAGTTGATGTCTACGTAAGTGTTTGTCACAATAAACAAATGTGAGAAATGCAAAGGAAGGGTTATTCTTTGCATGTAAGAATTTTTATTGAATATCAGTTTTGTTGCTGACTTTTAATCTTTCACCGTTCACCTGCGCATTACTTTTATATTCTTTTTCTGTGTATATTGACGGTGATAAAAAGTTTGCCAAATATAAATATGCAAATAAGAAATGTAAACACAATAAAAAACATTTTAAAAGTAAAATAATGTATTTTAAATGTAACGACGCTAAGTGGACAAAAATCATATTTTTGATCAGATTCATTCAAGTAAAAGGTGAAAGGTCTATAAGCTTTGAATTAATAGATTTGGGATATAAATTACAAGTTGAATCAACATCAATGAATTTGTATTCTCTGATTGATTAGTTCCAAATTCTCTTATTTTTTTAATTGAATCAAAGTTATAGTTGTATAACAGTCATATCTCAAAGGTTTGATGTGATCTATAGCAATCAATTGATAAATTTCGATATTTTTTGGATATTACGACATTTTTTTGAGTATTTTTGAATTCTTTCGAATAAACAGTAGACAATGAAAATGAAGAAGAGTAAAGCATATTTTTTCATCCTTGGATATTGCAATAAGCAGTGATTTTGTTTTGTTGAGTAGATGTTCAAAAACTTCCAGAACAGTAACTGGATTATACAGATAGAAAAGCATGAGTGAATATTTGATAATTCTAATTCATGTCAATTTCCATGTATTACATCTGACATCATATGTTCAACTATTCTGATATGTCAGAAATATTTGTTCTGCAAAATTTGCATGTAATCTCTGAGATGAAAGAGTGCGAACTGAAAAGTTATTCTTGAATTAAAGTCAAGTCACTACATAAATGCACATGATAAAAGTTGAAATCAGTTTTTCAAATTAAAACAGTCCATCAGTACTTGACGAATTTGCGAGCATTCTGTTCGTAAATGCTACACAAGTACGATTGAAACTTGTATTAACATGCGAAATGATGCATAAATAACGCAAAATGGATTCTATTTTTGAATTTTAGTATTCAAAAGGTACTTTTATTTTTTGCATTGAAGAAAAAAGAATAGTCTGTACTTTTTAAATCATTTATATTTTCTCGTACTTATGAGTTAATAGTTAAAAGTAAATAAATAGTGAGCAAAAAGGTGATAATTTTAATCCTTCATCTGAAATGCTTGTATTTTAAAAAGTATTTCTTGCATACTTTTTGCTATCAGTACTTTGAATACGTTGAACAATTTTCATTATTATTCCAAAACTGTTACCAGAAAATCTATTAAATGATTGTGACAATTTTGGTATGAAATTTGAAATTATTGTAATTACAATAGACAAACTTACTAATTTCCAGGTGGTGACGCTTGCATTTGTAGCTGTTGATGTGAAGATAGCGCCATTTGATCAGGATGTTCAAAAAAGTTTAGTAATGCTCTAACATCTCCTTGTGACGTATTTGAAGAAGTTTGATTCAACTGATAAGTAGACAGAATTAACTGATTTATTCTGTCTTGACACTTCATCGATGAGCATTTTGAAGATAATGAAGTCGGTAATCGTTTAGATAAAATTTGAGAGTGAATTAGCAAATGCATATAGTTGGATATAAATTGCAAGGCATGTTCAATTGGTATATACTTCCCTAACAATAATGACTGCATATTCGGCAGGCGAAGTAAAAGTAATTCTTCGCAAAATTTTAATTTCTCTTCTGTAGCAGAAATGTTTTGACTTTCTATGTATAAACGCTGTTGAAAGGTCGCCATTAAATGTAAGTAATGTTTATAATCACGCCAGATTTCATTAAACAGCGGTATTATTGGTGTTGTTGTTTGTAAGTTTTGGGTATCCAAACTTTGATCATTAGTATTGTTATGGTGATGTGATGGGAGATCTGTAGATGGATCATTGTACATCCTTCTGTCTCCACTTCTTTGAGAACCCCACATTATTTGCGGAACTTCTATTAGCTGTAAATTGTTTCCATAAGGATTTACAGTTGGGGTGAGTTCCTCAGCAGCCTGATCCTCTGTTGTTATTTTAGCAATCAGAACTTTTCTTAACTTTTTAGCTGTGAATTCAGAAATACCTTTTTCTGATATCTGTCCATCATTTATAATTCTCTCTGCCTGAAATTTTATACTTTAAATTTTAGTTAGTTAAAGTTGAAAAATCACTCACAGAAACTGAATTCACTTTATTTTTTGCTCCATTTGAAATTGCCGAAGTCAATGATGGTAATACTGATGTTGTTGTTTTTAAGTTTCGTGTATCCAAATTTTGATCATTAGTATTTTTATGATGATGTGATGGGAGATCAACTGATGGATCATTGTAAATTTGTCTCTGTCCACTTTTTTGAGATAATGAACCCCACATTGTTTGCGGAACCTCTATTAGCTGTAAATTGTTTCCATTGGGATTCGCCGCTGTGGTGAGTTCCTCAGCAGTATGACTCACTGTTGCTCTTCCAACACTCAGAGCCTCTCTTAACCTTTTAGCAATGAATTCAGAA
>UYYF01004328.1:79120-120416 GCA_900618365.1 Thelazia callipaeda | reverse complement strand
ATATCTCATTAACAATAGTGTATATCTCATTAACAGTAGTGTATATCTATTAACAGTAGTGTATATCTTTCCATTCGTTCTTCTAACTTAAAAAATATAATTTTTCATTAAATATTTGTAAATGAAGCATTTTCATCAAATTTAACAGAAGTTAGCTAATTACTTCGAATTTTTGTAAGGATTAAAGCTTAGTGCAAATATAAATTAGTTTAAGCAATAATGTTTGTAGATTATTTAAAATTTGTAAACGATTATAAGATTATAAGTTTGGAGATTTATTTTGTATCAAAAAATCTTCATGCAATAACAATGAACTGCTCCAAAAAGTAAAAATGGAAAAATGCAGTGTTTATGATTAAAAATTATAAAGTAAAGATACACTTATTGCATATATTAATGTTAATGCAGATTCTAAATGGTTTTTGTAAGGATCAATTTTTGCAAGGATTAATTGTAAGGATTCAATCAAGCAACTTTATCGGAATAATTTTGCAATGGTTAAAAAATTTGCATACTGCCATGGCTTAAATTGAACTGGACACTGGTTTTTGCTCGGTTGCATTGTGCTCCATTGCCAGGACATTTTTTTATTGGGAAAGTAATTCAAAGGTTGCTGCGCAGACGATCTGAAAATGTACAAAAGTAAAGAAAGTTCTGATTCTAAAATATTAGCATAAAATTTTATGCAAAGAATCATTAATAGAATCATTAATAGCATGAATCAAAAAAATTACTCGCTGGGTTTGACAGAAACTCTCGAGATGGGTTCCATAAATTTTCTCTTCACCATCCAATCGTCATTTAAAAACTTTGATCTGAAAGTTAGAGTTAAACTTTTAACTGCAATCCAAAACATGAATTTCAACTTCCATAAGTCTATTTAATAAAGATTATACACTTTTCAAATATAAATTCTTCTTTAATTCACTACTAAACTGATCAAATTAGAATTAAAAGAAATAATCAAATTAGAATTAGATGCAATTCTAGTAAGTAATTGTCATGTATAAAATTCAAATAACGCTTGATTTGATCCATAAACAAGTGTATGGGCACCAATCAAACTTAAATTATTGGTCTAGATATAAAATTTTAGCGCTAAATACGACTTTTTTCGCGGCTAAAAATTGAAAAAAATCGTTTTGAACTAATAATAAGCTTAATTTGTTTAAAAACCACAAAAACTTACACTTAGCTAATAGTAAAATTAGTGCATAACAAATAATTAGCATATCATTATCATTAATTATAAGCAATATTTTTTTTTTGTATGAACTTTTTTGACTGTATGAACTTTTTTGATTACTCTTTATAGGTTTTTTTTAGCAATAATTTTTTATTTATTTACAAATAATTTCGAATTCCATCAGGTAGCATAACCACGCAGTTTTGGCCTTTTACGAGATGTTTACACGCTTGCATTGCAGCATACATATTCGAACCCGAGCTTCCACCTACGAGTAAACCTTCTTCTCGAATCAAACGTCGAGCCATACTTAAAATACGTCAACTTTTAATTAATTTTTTTTAATATCTAAAGCTTACACAAATAAAACTAAGTAAAAAAGTGGAAGTTTTATAAAAAGCATTGATAAATAATAATTTTAACAAATTATTGCTAAAAATGAACTTGAATGAATCGGCATCTTTAACTTTCACCCATTTATCAATAATATCATTATCGAGAACTGCTGGTGTAAAATGGTAGCCAATTCCTTCAACCTCAAAAAACTCATGCTTATGACCATCTTTTTCTGTTTCACCAAGTATAGAACCTTCTGGATCTGCACCGACGATCTGCAGTGTTACATATTGTGTTACAATCAGCAAATTATAATTCATTGTATTCAAGTTGAAGTTTCACATATGCAAATTACATTTGAAATTTATCTGTTTAGTTGAACAAGCAAGTTAGCTTAGAAGTATGAGGAAAAAGTTATCTAAAGTGACCTCTGCATGTGGGCATTCTTTCTTGACACGGCGGCCAATTCCGCTAATACTTCCACCAGTACCGGTGCCTACTACTACCATATCAACTTTTCCATTTAATGCGTACAAAATTTCTGCTCCTGTACTCTCGTAATGTGCTATGGGATTCGCTGGATTTATGTACTACAAAACAGTGATGGATAAGTTTTACTTAAGATCCATAACTGCTTTTTAAATAGAATTATTACTCTTTAAATTTAAGCAAAACAAATTTCACTAAAAAATTGCAAGTAAATATTTCAAATATTAATCTTTTGTATTCGCCAATAACTTTGCGTAAAAAATTCATTTCCTCATTTGCAACGATATTACTTACAATAACATCAATTACAGTAATGTTACTTACAGTAACATCACGTACATTACAATAATTTTTGTGAGATTAGTAATATTGTTAATTTTGCAGTAATAATTAAATAATTAAAAACAAATATACAATAAGAAATTAGATAAAAAAATTGAAGAATTAGATTGGATTAACTGAAAATTGATATTTTACGAAGCATTTACCTGGTCTAGTACTAATGAAGTATCTTTGTTTTGCTTGCGCATCTGAAATGCCACTCCAAAGTGCGATGAAGGCGAATCATATGGAGCGCTATCTGGTGTTCGAACAATTTCTCCACCTAGCTCCTTGACGATATTCTCCTGAGAACACATAATTTTATACAGTAAATATGCAAATATTCGATTAATTTTTTAACTTTTAAATAAATTTCAAATTAATTTTTTAATTTATAATTCATTTCAAACAATTAATTAATTTTTTAATTTATAATTCATTTCAAACAATTAGTTAATTTTTTAATTTATAATTCATTTCAAACAATTAATTTTCTAATTTACACATTATTTCAAGTTATGACAACTTTTGATATCTTTTTAGATTAATAATTCTTTTTAATTTATAATTCCTTTAAAATGTATTGCATTTGATCAGCTCAAACATAAGTATAAATCTATTTTCGCTATTTTTAATAATAATAACAAATGTTTGTAATTTATTAATGTCAATTCTATCTCTATTGCATTACTGCTAAATTTTGTATGAATTATTTTTTTCGGTGAAAAAAGATGTTAATAATATAACTGTAGAAAACTGTGTATAATTTTACTATCAACTTTGATCTCATAACCGATAGAAATTATGAATTAAAATTAATTCCACATTAGCAATAACTTCAAAAACTAAATATCAAAAATTTTGACCTTTTCCATACTGATTTTATCCGTCATTACAACTATCGACTTGTAACCTTTGACCGCAGCAATCATCGAGAGTCCAATTCCTGTGTTTCCTGATGTTGGTTCGATAAGTGTCATACCAGGCTTCAAAATTCCCGTACGTTCTGCAATGTCAATCATGCGTTCTGCAGAACGATCCTTGACTGAACCACCCGGATTTATGTACTCCATTTTTGCATCTACAATACCAAAAGATCTGACCAAAGAAGGCGTAAAGTTGTTTTACCCAATTTAATTATTGTAGAGTATCATTTATCTTATTAGTACAGTAGCAAAATAGAATTTTAAAATAAAATACTTGCATTATACTTAAGTCTTTTAATGTTGAGTTTCCAGTGATGATAATGATAATCATACTACTAAAATATAACTTCATAGTACTAATAATAATAATTAATAATTAATAATAATAATTAATAATAATAATTATTATTATTATTGAAATAATGATAATTGCATTAGTATAAGAGAAAGCAGCGACAAAAGAGGAAGTCTTACAGACGTTGCATTCAATACCCATTGATTGTGGAATCCGGTTAAGTTTTACCAGTGGAGTACCGCCAATAGCTTCTAGTATATTTTCTATTGCTTTACCATTCGGAAGCCTTTAACAAGTTCTATTCAATTTAATTTTAAATTACAATTTGAATTTCAAAAATTCAAAAAAAAAAAAAACGCCAAATCTATTGCTCTAAGTAGAAAATAATGAAACAATTCGATCTCATGCAATTTCTAGTTGAAAATTAAGTAATAACTAATCAATCATTCTATTTATTATTTGTTGGCTTTAAGAAAGATAATCGATTAGAACAGCACTGAAATATTGCTAATATAATTAATTACAGCAATAGAAATCAATACAGAAGGTAAATATAATAATGTAAATATTAAAACTCAGAAAATGAAGCAAACATTCATTTCCAATCGAAACTTTACACATAATACTAATAATAATTAATAACAATAATGATAATAATAATTGATTATTAATAATGTTAATAATCAATTATTATTATTATTATTAATGATTATTAATAATGAGGATTAATAATTATCATCATAAAGGCAATAATGATAATTATTTGCAACAGCAGATAATATTATAGTATTAAGATTTAATGATGATAATGAAACATAATAAACCAGACATGAATATGATAATTATCACTGATGATGATAAAAGTAATAAAAGTTGCTATGAAATAATAGTTTGAAAGCATTTCAACTTTAAATTTTTTAACCATGATAAAGAGTAAAGTAAAAATAAAAGTAAGCTTAGCTCCCGAAAGTAAAGTAAAAATAAAAGTAACCTTAGCTCCCGAAATCGATGTGGTGCATTAGGTATGCAAGCTTTTTCATACCAGGGCTTTTCTTTTTTAGCTTCCTCATCATAAGGTAAGACATCGTTTACAATAATTTGATCAACAAATTCAGCCATAATAATGCAGTTAGTATTGTTAGCTGCTATTTCAGTAATCTGAAAGCAAACAAGAATGCTTGATTCAAAGTAGCGCCTTTTAAAAATTATATATGTATCTTTTTCTATTAATTAAAAATATCAAATAATATTATAATTCATGATTTTTTATTCTTTTCTGTCCAAAGAAATTACGATAAAGACGGAAAAATTCAACTTGTTATCAACAATCAATAATGATATTATCAACTGATGGCAAAAGATCGCGGTCATTCAACCGAAATAAAATCAATGCTATCAAAATTTTATTTATTTTTTGGATTAATTCTTCGAGTAATAATGTTATCATTTACCAGATCTAAAAGATAAGAAGAAACGAGAATTTCATCGATGTTGCAACTTTATTAAAGTGTTAGTGAAATGAAACTTTTCTCCACACATTTTATATTTATTCCAAAAATTAATTTAAATAATTATTAAAATTCATTCTTTTTTGAATTTCAAAATTATCGCAAAAATTTGAGAAAGCACAAAAACTATACAAATGAAAACTTTAAGCACATAACATCAAACTTGTTAAATCTTAAAGTGAAATAAGTAATCCGTCTGACCAACGCAACTAAAGTTTAATTTTTTGACATCAATTAAAGTTTAATTTTCTTACGAGTTTAATTATAGTCAGTTCATACTTAATCTGACGCAGCATTTTTTAAAAAGCTTTTAATTGAAAGTTTAGATAATATAAAAAATAAATCACTACAAAATAAATTATTCTCAGTGCTTGTTTAAGCTTAGCATTCAGCGAACTTGCATACACCCTGCATTTTGACACCGCGTAAGCACACTACTTTTGAATAATTAAAACCCTTTCCCGAGAAATACAATTATTTCATAGCTAAAGGTTAAACTTTTTAGCATAGATTAAGTACTTAGGCAGTAAATATGGAAATAAGTAAACTATTTTCAAAGGGACACTAATTAATAAGCAGATGTGTAATTCTCTATTATGAAAATTAATTATTGTCCACTTTTATGTGAAACGAAAATTTGCGTTTTATTTAGAAAAAAATTTGAATATAACAACGTTAGTGTACACACATGTCTCTTCTTAATTATTTATCGTCAGAGTAATCTTTGCTAATCTTCCAAGCAATTACTGACCCGTTGCAATCATTGAAACTGTTTTATGAAAGGTCAAGTAGAAGTACCCCAATATTCTAGCAGTACTTCTACTTCCATAAATCATCTTCAGTTATCATCTATATTCGAGTTAAGGAGAGACTTCATTTTCATCTCTTTTCATATAATCTTGGTATGGTTTATATTACTTATTGCTGTTGTCGTTAACTTAAAATTAGCATAAATCCTTACTATTTATGGATGATATAGAACTTTAAGCGTACTTAATACATCACATTCGATCGTAATAAATATTTACTAATGCCTTTACTTAATTGTGAAAAATTATATTTTCTTAAAATCACTTTTTAATTTATTAATGATGAAAACGGATTTGTTCAAAAAGTTGATACATTTTAAAAAATAAATAATAATCATTGCTGTGACTGAATTTTGATCACAAATCATTTAATTTAAACATTCACTATCACCTTTGTTCTCATAATATCAACGTATCGTTCATTAGAATAACAATAAAATGATAGTATAACAATATAACGTCTATCTTAGTTTTCATCAATATTATCAGTCTAATCTAGCGTTGTCTTATTTGCTATTAAAATTAGCTTGAAACTGCAATAGTATCCTCTGGCATTAACACTATCATTCAGTGCATAATATAATGTAAGGCAATAAAATTAAAGGAAAATGCAAGAATATAAATTCTTTTAATGATTAATTTTTCAATAATTAATTGAGTAATTTTTAATCATTAAATGATTATTAAATAATAAACGAATCAAAGTTATTTTTTAAAAATTCATAATTTTATTAAGAATGAAGTCATTGCTATTATTGAATTTTAGACAAAACTTCATTATTAATAGTGGTAATGATGTGTTGATGTTTTGACTTTCCAGTTTTTGCAAAGTGAGAGAAGCAAAAATCAGTACATCTCATTAACAATTATTAACAACAAAGTTAGCAAATCAAATAAACAGCAAAAATTCCCTCCAAAGTAATAAAAGACTCAAGTGCTATCTTTTATGTCAAAATAATTATGATAAAAAAAAGCTTTTTAAAAATAAAAGAAAGATAAGAAAAATAATAAAAATGCCTGTTTACAGTGGCCTATGAAATTTGGTGATAATACAAAAAATACAACGTATTAATAAAGCTTCTTGACAAAGTTCCATAGAACATAAAAATATGAGTAATAAGATATGGAACTGAAATTATTACTTTACTGATAACAGTTATTTTTTTAGTATATGACAGCACAACTGTTATTTCATACTAGTGATGACCACGTTTAAGTAAGGAACACACAGTAACAAAACTCTTCTAAACAAATGGGTTATCATTATTCAAACAAGTAACACAAGGTTAATATATGAGGTTATAATTTAAACATGTAACACAAGATTAGTATATGAGGTTATGATTCAAACAAGTAACACAAGGTTAATATATGAGGTTATGATCCAAACAAGACAAGATTAGTATATGAGGTTATAATTCAAACAAGTAACACAAGATTAGTATATGAGGTCGTGATACAAACAAGTAACACAAGGTTAATATATGAGGTCATGATTCAAACAAGTAATACAAGGTTAATATATGAGGTTATGATTCAAACAAGACAAGATTAGTATATGAGGTTATGATCCAAACAAGACAAGATTAGTATATGAGGTTATAATTCAAACAAGTAACACAAGATTAGTATATGAGGTCGTGATACAAACAAGTAACACAAGGTTAATATATGAGATCATGATTCAAACAAGACAAGATTAGTATATGAGGTTATAATTCAAACAAGTAAGACAAGATTAGTATATGTTATGAGGTTTCTACCTAATTTAAAGTTTGAAATATTTGAGTGATTAGACATATACTCGTGCAAGTAATATACTTTTTACCAAATGACTTTATGTATTCAAATTCATTCAAAATTACATTTGAGATTGCTTTGCACCTATCAATTACAAAACAAGGAAGTTGAAATGAAGAATTTCTAACAACTCACAATTTCAGAATAAGTCTCTTGCTAAGAGGAATCATATAACGATATCAGAATGGATTCTGTTGGTAGTATAACTTGGACAACCCATCTAACAAACAAAACATCAACAGCTTATCACAGCCAAAAATACAAGCATACAAATTTACAAGTGTATCAGGAATTACATTTTCTTTTTATAAGCCATTGCGTCAATTTCTAGTACAGCTATGCATAATTACATGTTGTAATAATGGAAAACTTGAGGCAAATGAAAACAAACCAACTAAAAGCAGACAAAAAATAAAGCTAAATAAAATAAAATTTACTCAGGAAAGGGACAACTGGTTCATCATCAATCTTTTTCTATTTCAAAAGCTCTCAACAAGTCGTCATCTGCCAATTCCATAAACTCCTGCTCATTCTTTATTGTTTTTAACGACAAATTATCAATCTGACCATATGACCTAATCATTTGATTTTCAACTTTTATTTTGTTCTTCGCTTTTGCTTCGCTTATCAGTTCTAATAAAACATTTTCCGAAATTTTATCACTCTTCATCATGTTACCTTCTATCGTTTTATTTGGCATCTTCAGCTCATTTTCTTTACCAATAAACTGATCTACAATAGTCAATATAAGCAGTGAACTGCTGAAGCAGAATAAATGAATGAATTAATGTTCTCAAAATTATCATTCTGAAGTTATTAATTCAATTTCAACCGATATATAAAAAAACAAATAATCCTAATAAAACTGTACTTATTTACTGAATTTTTTTCGTTTTGTTGCGATGGAACAAAACAAAACACAAACAAGTTAGTCAATAAGTACACAAAGCAGATCACAAAAATTTTTAACGAACAAATCCTTAGCAATTAATAGAAATTATTTCTTTATGTAGATGAATAAGACAAAAGTATCAGAAGACAAAGATCCCTTACCTTTAGTGACTAATATGGAATTACGGACAAAAGTTGGCAAAGGGAAGTAATTTGAACTGATCCCTTGACAATCGACATCGAAGCATTTTTGAAAGCAATGTAATCTGTCTAGATCTACAGCCCAGTAAATTCCATTACTTCGATGTTCCCGATTAATATTAAAACAGTAACGACAATGAGCGATCTATAGCATTTAAGTCTTGTAATATCTTTCAGTACGAATGGCATATCATGTTTTGTTCAATTTTTACTGATATTCAAATTATAAAATGACAAATATATTTCATCTGTTCATAAAGCAGAATCAAAATTTTAATGGCGGCTATTTTTCGTTTTCATAGCTTTTACAACATTCAGTTATAGAAATGAATCACACGGAGAGACCGACAACTTACATAATAAATTATATATCGCGAATTTATATATTTATTTACTCTTATTTTCCACTGTCGTATACACGCATTGGCTTTCCATTGCCTATAAAATTTTTGAATGATATTAGTAACAAATCAACACAAACCAGCTGGAAACAGACCTGTTGATCATAATAATATGTTCATCTAATGCTGGGAAAGGGGATGTCGCTCCATAACCCACTGACAAATCTATTTCTTCTCTCGATAAATGTTCTAAAATACTGTTAAAATTTAAAATTCTTCATTAACACTTTAAAACAATAAATATAACACTTAACAATGGATTTTATTCCACAGCTCAGTTTTCAGTTTAAAAACATTTTACCTTGTCCATTTATTGGAAGTAATTTCGGTACTAAATTTTGATTATATGAATATTCTTTCTTTTCATCCACTAAAACTTGCAAAATATTTCCATAATTTCTGTAATTGGCTGGTACCACTAACGAATCCAAAAAAATCTGTTTTTTTGAAATTTCTCGTCTTTGTGCATAAAACTGGCAACGTTTTGACAATACTAAAGGGTTATTTTTTCCCAGTTTTGACGATAAGTAAAGGCGAAAATTGCGATTTCTGCAAATACAGGGCTTTAGATCACTCGCAAGTAAGATCATGAAATAAAAAAATTTTACATCAGTCATCAAATTTTGAAAGCAATACAAAAAATACTTATTTTTTTAAAAGAAATGCGTGTATTTCTTCTATGAAAAATGCGTGAGTTGTTAGAATATTCGATCACTGTAAATATCAGAATTTATAAACAATTCTTAATTTTCATGACTAACACAAATTGTCAATCATTATATCTACGGAAATAAAAATAAAGAGCGTAATATTACTAAGTAACTAGTGCACTTTTTTGCATTAAAAAAAAATGATGCACACTTCTTACTATGACATTGAAAATCCACTTACAACAGTTCTCTACAAAACAAGAAAATCATTCAAAAAAATTACCTATCAATGCTTCAAATATATCAAGTTCCATAATCAATGACTGTTATTAAATAGGACTATTCAAATATTATTTGAGAAATAAACCGTTTTAGTAAATGAAAAATGCTACATTAAGCTGCATTACCCTCAAACTTACGATGAATAGACAGCTTCATCAAAGAGCGTTACCCTTTTAGTACCACTTTCATTCCAAACACATCCATCACCAGATAACATCTTCTGTTTTAAATGTTGAATAAATAGTTTTATCGAAATATTTGATGGAAAAACTTGATTATCACGTATATGAACTATCACATGTTCACTAAATTTAGTAGGCGTTGAAGCATCAAGTACGACCATTTCCTGTAAAATACTAATATTATAAGAGTCATTTCTCATTAAATCTCTAAAGTATCAAACATCAGAAATCAATTTTTTATTAATTCCAGCAATAAAGTTTATTTTTCCATGAAAATAACATGATGAACCTTTTCTGGATTGAAATTAATTTGAAACATTTCCATGAAAACTTCAGTGACAGAGTTATTAAATGTATCAATTAGTTCCTTCTCTTTAGCTTCTGGATTGGTTTCTCGATAAAATTCTAAATCAAAGTAAAGACGAGCTGGACAATTTTGAGGAATCAGTTCGTAAAACGAAGCACAGGACTGCTTTTTATACCAGTGCCAGAATCGTTCTACTGTGGATACAAGAAAATGCCTTTTCCCTGTAATCAAGCAACTAAATGAAACAGTCAAAAAATGAGATGAAAATTAAATTCTATGGTAAGATATCCATTTTAAATGTAACCGCTAATTTCAAAGCAATAGAAATACAATATTTTTTATCAGGCCAAGTAATCTATGAATATGAAGCAAGACAAAATTCTATTTTCCCAACACTGACTTATTTGAAATAAAGCTACAGAAGTTTAAGATTTTGTGGAAAACAGCATATGAAACTATTAACAATACTTGAGATGCAAAATCAGTGAACCTGGATGGTAAATTGAATGCTCGAATGCAAAAACTCGTGAAAGTGGACCTTCCTGCTTACATTTTTGCAAAGCTTCGTTTTGTCTCTTGTAAATCACAAAACATCCTAAAGATTCTTCAAAAAGACTTCGCTCCAGTTTAACCTTTTTCTAAAAGATTGCATAAATACAATTTCATCACTTTTATATAATAGAACCGCAAATTGTAGCTCTTAATAAACACGCGTTACACAAATCTATAAAATATCACCATCACCTCTCATAATAACAGTAGAAAACAGAATATATGTATTAATGAATGATGAGTGCAAAATATACGATTTTATGATCACTCTAAGTACATGAATCACCGAAAATTTTGGAAAAGCAATTATCAACCCATACCTTATTTAGTGCATTTTTTGTCGATTTCTGTACTTGATTACTTCGATTCTGCTGTCCATAAAACCAATCTTCACTCCCACCAAGCAAGTTCAATTCTGTTTTTATACACGCTTCCATCCTGTGACCATAGTACATAATATAAACACATTATAAACTACGGCTCGTTAACTTGAATTGCACATATGTGGTATATATCATAATAGCATTACTATATAAAATGAAATCTCCAACTAAAAATACCACTTCTAACCCTATCGTTTCACTACAAATTAAACTTTCTAACCACTGTATTTCGAATATGCCTTCTTAGTTACCAAGCATTGTCCTGAAGAAATCCCATGAAGTTTACAAATCGAACCTATGTATGAATAAAAGAAGCTGCACCTTAATTTGGTTTCTATAATTACTAAAATGAAATAAGGCAAGAACGACAGAAAATCACAAAAGGAAAAAAAACGATATGATAATTAACGTTCGACGGAGAAAATTGTTTAAGATATATGACATTTACTAAGAGCGTTCAAAAAGACTTGTATGATTTAATTATTCAAAATTTATTGGAAGTATACTGCTAAATTATTCAAAAAATTCAAGGATAATTTCAAAACAAATTTAAACACATTCATAAACGTTTTAAATAATGAATGCTTGTAAGACAGTAATAAATTATTCTAGGACTCGTAAACATTTAAATATATACATGAAATAAACATAGAATCTGCATGCCATAGTACTTAAAGCAGAGCATCATTTTTCACTTCACAGTTTTACATATTATACTACTTGACAACTATCTCAACTTATTACCGAACTTTTTTCTGAAAATTCCCGGTTGATCTTATATTTTTCACTGGTGTGCGGGAAAGTCATATCTAGCTAAAAAGACCTGTTTTAATCAATACAAAGGTAGTATTCAAAGTGGAATACGATTTGCAGCAACCTGAACAAGTTGACAAAGTAATTATTAAGTCATTTCAAATAGTTCATTAATGCAGCAAATTTTCTAACCATCAGCAAACTTAATACAAAATTTAAGGAAGAAGTTCTCCTATGCCATCACGATCACGATTTATATAGTCTGCGTTCGTTACATCCGGTATTTTCTGCTTCATTTTCTCCCACATTTCTTGTTCCTCGCATTTTTCGAACAAATTTGGAAATTTAAATTCGAAACCTTTTTTCTGAACAAAACAATAATAAAACATTATTAGAGGAAGAAATAAGCAAGAAATAATTTAAAAAACTAAAACTTTAAATAAAATCATAACTATTAATATATTAAAAATTGTTCAATTGACATCAAATATTAGTGTCACAATAATAAATAGCCTTAATGGATAAGGCATTAATTATCAAATAGATAAACTCAAAAAGACTACCATAAAGACGTATGCATATTTTCTTTCATCTTCTTTCCACAATGCTCTTCTTTTCTCTTTGTCAAGCGGAAAATCATAAGTAACTTCACCAGCTTTCACCTAAATTCAACGATTACTATCAGAACAATCATAGAAGTACCATATATGAAAAAAAGAGGCTCCAAAAACGAAAACCACATATGGTTAAGTAAAAGCTATTTGCGAAAGAAAAGTTTACTAAGAGAAAAACAATAAATTCCAGTAATTGAATCAAAAATTACCAAAGTCCGAACTTCCCGAACTGGAAGGCAATATATCTTCTCCAAATATTCTCTTATGTCGTGTTTTGTCATCCTTAAACAACCTTAAGCATTATAAATCCACGTGCAACCTTCTACAATAACAGTAGTGCATATTGGGAAGAGACACATAACCCAACCTTTTGTCAACTTCAAACTTGACGACATGTTTTGGTATACGGACCGGATATGGATCTACTACTTTCATCCAGAAATCCGGCAAAAATATTCGCAACTTAGGATTCCCAGGTTGCCATAAACGATAGATTCTTGTTGACATAGAACTCACTGAAAATTATCTCAGTGGTAATGCTCAAAATAAGATTTTTCACATACACGACTTCTAACCGTCCATATCATATCAATATGACCATAAAACTAGCCAGCAAGAGATGTGAAAAAAACTAGCAAAATATTCGCAATTTAGGATTGCCGGGTTGAAAATTTCGTTTAAAGACGAAATAATCAAAGCTGAAGTCCAAATATTTTTAGTGAATCGAAACGAAAGCTTCAATTAACAAATTTATTTAACAAAAAATGTTGCCAAATAATAACAAGCTGTAACCACTAACGACTTTTCTAATCATATCTGTTGAATCAAAGACCAATTTTTCAAAGCTGAGATAAAAGCTACTGTAACTAGAGATTAAAAGTACAAAACAAAAAATTTGAACAACCAATCTAGGTGCACGTACTTCTTGAAAATCAAAACCATTATGAAATTAGGATTTCTAAAAAATCATAAGCATAAACATGAATTTGAAACAAGATGTTACTTGATTAACCAAAATGTCCATTATCCTTGGTCACCTTGACTACAAAATGATGCGAGCAAGCACACATGTTCATATAACTTTTATATAATAAATGATGCAATCCAAATTATTGTTTATCTACATAATTCATCCATTTATTAGAATACAAAAAGATCCCAATGAAGACCACATTTTCATTCCACTGGAGTTTCGTCATAAATGTATTTTATGAAAAAATAATCCAGAATTCCTTTAAAAATATCAATACGATTGACAATCGACAGTATGATACCAAATGAACAAAAGTGTTAATATTACATCGCATGAAAACCCGTGTAATAACTATACAAAGAAACCTTCATTAGAATTGTATAATTATACAATTACTAATTTTCGGTTCTTTAATATCAAGAAAAAACAAAGGGCACAAATGTATCAAAATAATTAGAAACAGAACAAAAAAATTATAAATAATGTTTCCTTCTTTGCAACACTGCATTTACCTTCCTAATTTCATGAACTTCGTAAGCAAAAAACAAAACAATACAAGCAAAGAAAGATTGTCCAGCTGTAAAACCTAGTTATCCTATGGATTTACAACTCATAACTCGACGTGCAGATCCTCCAATTTCTCTTCAGACTTCTCTACTTCTTTGTCATGCCTCATTAGTTTTCCAGATAGCAGTGTTTTAATTTCAGCATCGTAATCTTTCCATTCAGGAATTATTCGCATGGCTGAATCCAGTTTTGGTTCTTTCGTTTGTGGGTTGTTGCACTACAATAGAAAAAAATGCAGGACTACACCTGAATAGGTTCTATAATAAATTTCATATTTTCAGAAAACTCAAACGACTATGGAAAAGCTATTTCTTTAACTCATTTAAAAAAATAACATACTTAATCCTTTTTGTTTAAAAAAAAAGAAACGGAAATGATTGCAGCACTCATAAACAGCAGAGAGCAAATCAAGCTGACCAAGAATTTCACAGAATTAAAAATTAAAAATTGGCAACAAACTAAATCAATAGTCTTTGCTTTCGCTTTTGAAGCATCATCACACCACGTTTCACACCACAACCATTCCTGCGGTAACGACTTAATGCGCACTTGATGAATCATATTGTTCGGTAAATCCTATAACGGTAGTGCTGAAGAATTTCAAAAAATTAAAGATTCATGCCAAAATAAAAAAAAAGAACTCCCAAAATTATACTTGATCAAGATTTGAAAGACTATTTGGATCTGCACTAAGTCCTTGATACTGCCCCCGCAATCGATCACCAGCAGCTACTTGCCGAAATTTCACTAAATCAATTACGTAAAGAGCACTGAAAATAAGATAACATTTATTAATTTCGATCTTTATTCGTGAAGTTTAACATGACACTGGCATAACCATACCTGATGTGATATTTTCTACCAGCAAGATGATTAGCCCAGTAACCTTTCTTCCAGAACCTGAATCCATCCATCGATGTCCTGCTATCACAGAATGGAGTGAAACCATATGGAGCGCCACCCAAATCTAATTCCATTAAATCCATTAAATCTGTTCGGACAATCTGATCGGCATCAACAAAAATGATCTTTCGCACATTTAAAGGAAATAGTACATCCAAAAAGAGAATTTTGTATCTGCAAAAAATGCGCATCCCAAATGCATAAACTGAATTCCTAATTAATTATGATTTTAGAACAAATTACACTGCAAGATTACATTGCGCAATCGAATAAAAGAAATTATAAGTTTTTTTGTATTTCGTTACTTTTACATACCCCCACATGACTCGCTGCTTCTCAGTTTGCTGATGCAACCACCTTGGCCAACGATACTCAACAAATTCATACTGGAATCCATAATGCATAGCCAGCTGAGATAATGTTCCCTAGAATTTTATATGCTTTTAATACACTAGTTTAATGAGAAAGTGTATGCAAACATATCATAAAAGAGAATGAAAAATAATGTTGAAAAAAATTTTTAAAGATCAAGAAATATTGGAATACAACCTTGAAATTGGGTGACAAATAGTTTTTCAGGAGCCAGAATTTGACTGGATGTTTTGTGTGTTTCATAACACTTAAAATCATTATCCGCAAAAAACGCTCATACAAATGTCCCGATGCCAATGAGAAAATATTAATCGAATCGTATTTCGCAGCACTACTAACGGTTCTATAAATTTACATTTTAAAACAAAAAGGTTTTAAAAGCTACCAAATATGAAAGCAAATTTCTGACACAAACAATGCCAATTTTCACTAATCGAGTTCATTTTGAGAACTATAGTCAAATCATGTAGGACTTTGCATTTTTTCATTCCGTGCTGAGAAACTAAAAAAAACATAAGTTATCTACATCGAACCTAGATGCAACATACGTCGATATGCTACTCCAAATTGATTGTTCATCACCACTGTCCTCTTCTTCCAACTTGCCTTCCACCAATAAATTTTCTTCTTCTTTGCCCTCCTTTTTGGCAACTCGAATACGTATTGTCCGGCCACTGAATGAATCGATCAACACATTTATCCCAAACTCATCTTCAGATTCGGTATTTAAATGGCTATAAAATACAAGCTTTTCAATTTTATCAAAAAAATATTTTGCTCCTAAAAGTTTATTTATATACTACTAATTTCAAAAGATAAACAATTTAAGCTATTCAGTGACTGTAAGTGCCCATTTGGTTAATATGGTATTTTGTGATTGGTGGATATTAGAAGTTACAATATATATAATAAATAATGGAAACTTAGTGCACAGTAGATTGGGTTAAACTCGTATTGGTATTATCTTAACTTTAGAGATAATGCCATTCTTTATGAGCTAAGAAATTTTTGCTCATCTGATATGAAAGTACCTTTTTCATCAACTGTTTCATGAAACAACAAATAATGAGACAAACAATCTGTTAAAATTCACTCCAAGATCGTTTCAAAATAGTTCTCATTCACAGCTCTCTTTTTATATACATTTAACTATTCTACCGAAAATAGGTCCCTGTTCTAAATGGAAATTACTCTCTTATTGGCACAAAAGATTTCCAAACAATCACTATGGAAAAAAAACAATAAAACTTAAAATATCGCCATAATTATCAAAATTTATCATCAATAATGCTACCTCACAATACTGTAAATATCCTTCGACTTTCCGTCACGAAGTTTCAAAATCCAGGCACCTGGATCTGCTTTTAGCTGGAAGTAACCCTAAAAGAAAATCTTGACTGCAAAAAAAGTAGCATTAACAATGGCTGAACATGAAGTAAATTAGCAGTGAATTTCTAACTAATAGTGCACTAGTTAATGTGCAAAACATTTCCAAACATTCATGTTTGGTGCAAACTGAATAATACATTTAATATTCAAACATTTTTATTTCAAAGTACTTCTTACTTGACCAAATAAAGTCCATATTAAATTTATTGATAGGCATGAAATTCAAATTATGAGCTAAAGAATTTAATCCATTACACGACACGTATTTGCATACCAGATTAGCCATAACAATCGTATCGTAACGATTAGGTTCGATTAATGTACCTAAAGTGAACTGTAAACCTCGTGGTGATGATCCCGTCACGTCATCAAAGCAGTGACCTTCTAGAAGAATATGCTCCAGCTCAAATTTAGCTACAACATTTCCCGCTACCTGAAATATTGTCCTATTTTTTATAATAGATATGCCTTGAAAGAAATTAAAGTGATCTGAAATTTAGATACAAATTATGCATTTTAAGATTTCATTAATGATTTAATATAGCTGGTGTCTTGCTACCATTAAGGAAAAATGAACCAATTATAAGCTACAACGATACGACTGAAAAATACATTTTCTAATTTAATGTTGTCTAGATCATGAACTGCATATACTGACTGCACCATCCAAGCATCTGGTGGGACCAACGAAAGAGTCAGCAATTGTTTGCTTGGTAGAGTTGTAAATCGCGCTTCATATGCAGCACTGTCAATACGTCCAGAGTCATCAAAAATCACTGCAGGTTGTAGCACAAGACGATAAAATCTGAAAGTATACATTCATGATCATTTATTTTAACTTTTTTTCAAATGATCTAAAGCAACTACTAAATTACAGGATACCAGCAAACCGCTATTACTTACTGATTCATAGTCAAATATTCTTACAGACTTCCAAAATTATGCATCCTCATTTCGTATCAAATGATGGTACAAAATTTTGGAAACAAAATATGTGACAAAATTATGAGATGACTTGGCCTTTGTTAAGCTTAAAAAATTGGAAAATGTTCATAACTCGTTAAATGAGATGTGTAATTACATCTAAACACACCAATACCAGAACAAGATTTGAGAGTTTAATATGATTTGCCATAATACAATATTTGTAGGCTTAATCAATATTACTATGACTAAAACACTAAATTAATTGGATCGAAAGTTTAAGAACTTACTTCCTAAAGTAGTTTGATTTAGATGGTAGTAGTAGTAACAGTGTATAGAAAAAAGTAAACATTCAACTTCTAATGGTGCTCGCAACATTTAAATACTTACCTCTTTAATGGAAGCTCACTAAGTTTAGCTTTTGGATTCATAACCAGCTTCACTTCAACATTGACCACTTTTTGTATGACACTTAGCAAATGGCCAAGACGCTGGGCTTGAGTAGATAATGGATCAACAATGCAATATGCCGTAATTAACCCTGTATCGCTGTTCCCAGCAATTGTTACGACGCTAAAAATTTACTTTCATATAAAAGATAAAAACAGGATTTTGAAATTTCATGATAAATCAGCAATTTAGAATTACTCTGCCTCTTACGTTACAAAGCAAATTTTTCACATAGCCAGCTATATATTAACTAATTAGTGCCCCATCAGCTAAAAGTACCAAAATATAAAAATAAAGTAAAGTCCCTCTCTTCCTCCTTCGGAAGAGGTATTAATCGCCGTTTTTTTGCAACACCAATACTTCCAATCAAAGCCATACTACGTGCTACCATATTTGATGATTCTTCGTGTCTGATACTTACTTTCCATTTCTTTATATGCTCTCCAATAATCTTGAAATTAAAACTTACTGTTTCAAAAGATATTGTTTAAGGAGCAAATGAAGGATTTTAACGTTTGAACGGTGAATAATCATAACCAACACTTCCAATAAAAAGTATTTGAGTTTAATGAATACGAAACCTTTGCTCCTCGAAGCATAATTAATTTATCGATGAGCTCGATATCGCCGACATCCAAAACTTCACCTTCGTTAAGAGGTCCAATAAGCAAGCCATTGACTACCAGCGCTAATTGCCCTGGTTTCAAATTCAGAACACGCTTTGAGTATTTAGCTCCAGCGATTACTTCATCACTATTAATTTGCTTTGATTCCTTATGAAAGGCAGTCATATTCATATTCTGAAAATTAACCAAACGGAAAAAGGAAAGAATCCTTATTATATTGTGAAAATTTTTTTTCGAGAAAATGACTTCATATTCTTGTAGAACATGCTGCAAAAATACATAAAATCTTATGTTGGAGTCAAAATTTATCGTTCTGAATAAATTCAGAAAAGTAAACTTATTCTAATCGAAGTTTCAAAAATCCTATGCAACATATTAAAAACTGGAAAAAATGGATAATTTTACCTCGTGGTTAGTAATTTGGTTAGCTTGATTACCGTGATTACTAATAAGTTTAGCTTTAATTACGTTGGACAAAACTTACACTAACTGACAGGTCATCTAATATAATTTCTTTCGCTAATAGCTTTGATACTAATTCCTCTTTTACTAATTTTGTTACAAATGACTTCATTTGCTTCGGTAAAAGAACACGAGATGCAATATTTACAAGCATCGTTACGCTGCTTTGTGCAGTTGCCTCTTCAATCTGCAAATTGTAATCGAGTTTTTCTACGTTGTATTTTCATAAATAATTATGAATTTTTTTCAAAACTTTTCGAATAACTTCAATCTGGATTCCAAAGCTCTCAATTTCCGAACGTACATTTAACATGTTACTTTTGACGTGATAATTTTGAAAAATTAATCTGAATAATAGTTTATAAAGTAGGAAACTCACATTTTTAGGATTATTTAGAATAGCAACACGCATAGAATGAGAGTGCTTAAGATAATTTATTGCAGTGTAAGCCAGAAGTCGTCCTTCAACAGTTTCTAGATCAGTTACCACCCACACTGTCGAGAAGACAGTTTTGTCTTCTTCTAAAATGATCACAACTCAATTTTTAGCGAAGCGAAAAACTAGTCAACATTGATTATATTCATGAAATGATCAGCTTATCGATATTATTGTAATTATTTCGATCTTAGAATGTCAATAATAAAACACATTCAAAAGTATTCAAAGGTCACTTACAAAAAACGAAACAGCTCCATATTATATATTTTAAGGCTATAAACTTGCTCACGTGTTTTGGTAATATATCGCATTCTTTCTAGCATACACTGACTATGGTCAGCTGCAGGCAATTTGTGATACTGCGTCACAGGAGTATTTTGACATTTTATAACAGATGCTAAATCTAAATAAAATGCATCCGACGACGAAAATAAATCCAAAATGCGCTTGTTTATTCGTGGCACTACTTCAGGCTGCAATATTCAGTTCCAAAAATTAGACCCAGAATTAAAATGTCAATGAAGTTAAAAAATAAAGGAATGTGAATAACCAATGTTTCAATGTTACAATGTCCATGAACTAATTCGTTTACTCATAATATCTAAAAATTGTAATTGTACATAATTATTTGACTTTACTGGCAGATAAAAAATTATATATAAATACACTTTTTAAAAGAAAAGTACAATAATAGAATCTTGAACAAGACAACATCAATAGTCACCTGATTAAGTATCCAATTCATAACATTATCTTCGTCTCTCAATTTTTTTGTCATTATCGCTTTCTGCAAACGCGACGAAGCCCGCATTATTTCCATTGTAACAATTTCTTCAAAATGACTCGATGTTACCTAAAAAAGAACTTGCAAAGAACGAGACTTAAACGAATTAGAAGTACTGAACTAAAAATGCACGGCACTTTTTAAAAAACACATTTGTACTACAAAGCATGTGAAGCTTTGGATATATTACACGATCTTAGAAATTTGATTCACAAAACACTAGAGCACTGATGGTAAAACTGAATGAAGTAAACGACAATCCATATCACAAGCTTTTTATATCCAACAATAATTGATTCTTACACCAGAATCATCGAGAACGACTCCATTTAGAAGAACTTTAGGCACCGAATCAAGTCCACTACGGCGGAAAAATTTATGACCAGTTGCTCTTCCACTATTATAATCAGAATCAGCACCAAAAACATCATTAGGATCTTCGTTAGGATATGTCTTTTGAAAGTATAACAAAACATCTTTCGGAGAAACATGATCATTTTTTGTTTCCAAAGCCTGGAAAAACAAGATGAGTTATAAGTGATTTTAATTGGATGTGGTCTATTAAACTACAATATCGCAAAAATTGCTGAAGGAACTTGAGAATAAATTTAAAAATATTCATATCTAAGCTTACTTGGTGAAAAAATAGAACAAGTACAAAATTTGAAAATAAAAAAATAAAATCAAAAGCCAAATTCAAAAAATGCATGTTTGATATGTATTTTAAAAATCTCCATGACTTTTAAACCTTTATCATAACTTCCATTGCTTTCTGAATACCATGTTTTTCTTTGACAAAATTATATAAGTTATACATAGCAACAGAAGCATCATTAAAACCATCTACATCTTTGTCATCGTTGACTACGAACACAACTCCAATTCTCAAACAAGAAACGTTTGCTTTATATATGAAAAATATACTTCAAAAAAAGCTTGAAACTATGTAAATATTTTTCGCATGTATGAAATTTTTGTTTTCTATAGAAAAATATTTATGACACATGGAATCTGAAAATATAAAGCAATACCGGACAGGTACTTCATGGATGTAGAATCGTAAGGCATACTGCAGTAAATCTTGAGTTTTTTTTTGAGATGGATCAATGATGAAAACCTGGAAATATATTTTTACTTTCAAAGTGAATACAGATATCGAAAAACAGATCACAGACGAAAGTCTCATATGAAGGAATAATAAACTACATAAGACTTAAGAATGTCGATGAAATAGATTGTCCAAACAACCCCGAAAATAATGCAACCAAATTTTCAGAATCACAAAGTTCTATTCATTAGTTATTATCCAGTTCATATGATTAATGGATGACTGATTAATAAAACTGACTACATTTACATGATGAAATTTGCAGTTTACGAACCGCACAATAGAAAACCTTACAAAGTTAACTGGGGAAATAAATTATATTTATTCAAGAACTACCAAGGTAAACAAATTTCTAGCAATCGGGCGAAGCATTCCTGGAAAATACGGAAAATATGGCTCAAGCAGCAAACTGATATTCTTTGCCCAATGCCGATACTGTCTATCAACATCCAAATTATTCAAATACTAAAATACACATTTCTTCAACAAATATTTAAATAAAATGCAAAGAGAAAACCCGGAACTTTCAGGTAGTAAAAAGTTCCTGTTTTAATTGAATCTAATTTACTCTAGTCGCAGAATTAGAAATCACAACCTCTGGTGATGCCGGTCTAAAATCCAAAGCATATGGAGCACGATCATTATTTGATTCGAGATCAATAAGCATATTAAGATATTCTCTCTGAAATATCATTTTTTACACAGCAAGCACGTCTAAAAAACAATGCTGGATTATGTTTTAGAAAGAAACGAAAAATTTTTCTAACTCTAATCGATACTTCGGGACTACCTCCATGCAAATGAAGAATCAAAAAAATACGTTTCCTGACAATTTTTTTATAAACACATCAACTCACCTTCATTCCCATACGGAAAAACCCACTGGCTAGTGTCACTTCTTGTTCTAGCAAATTCAGTACTTGAAATACATCGAGAGCATCAATGTCTACTGAGATACCATTTATAAGTAATAATGATTCCCCTTCTGATACACCCAGTTCCATGAGATGTTCCTGATTTGTAATAATCTGCAAACATTTTCCTTATTACTGATTGATTCAAATATGGCGAACATAAAAGAAATTCTTGGAATTTCTCACAAAATAACGAAAATTGCTAAAAAAGTAAATTAAAAGAATTTGCTTTCAAACACAACCTCAGAAGTGAATTCTTTGCTCACAACTTGTCGTGACAGTGATCGCGCAGCAAGCGGAAAATTTTGACTTAAATCAGTCAACATATCAAGAGCTTTCTTCGGACCAGCTTGGATAACTCTTTGAGCAGCTTGATAACTGAGTTCCTGAACTTGCCACACTTTCAATGGAGCAAGCTCATCACGTTCTAACAAATGTAGCCGAAACTGTTCAAGTGATCCTTTCAAATGTCCATGAAGCCGACTGGAAAGTCTATTGTAAAGCACATTTCTTCAAAAATATTTTGTTAAAAATTTAAAATAATCATTATTTGGCTTTTATGAGTTTTTCCAACCGCTACCATTTCCAGCTAACATTTGAAAAATAATGAACAAACGTATGAAACGGTTATTATTTTTGATTTCTCTTTCCGATGCAATTAATTTCATGTGCGAAAAATAAGACACGTCTTAAATATAATCTCATATGTTTGAAAATACTACAAACCGTAGAATATTGAAATTGAATCCATAGTTATCTTCGCTGTCTGCATATTCTTCTGAACTATTCGCAACAAATCCCTCATCAGCTAAAGCATCTTCTGAAACAAATTATGATTCGAGTTCACAGAAGAAAACAAGAACAAATAAAATCCAATTATGAAATATGAAGAAGTTTCAAAGATACCACAAACGTGATAACACAGAAAAGACTCTATCTAAACTCACCTAAAACATCAGTGCTGTCATCAACTGCTTTATATTCAGTACTTTTGATAGCTAGTTCAACTCCATAACTTGATAAAAGAAGCTTATCATCGCGAGCATCCTAAATATTTTTTTCATTGAAAAATACTTCACGCTGTTAAAAATCCAAATACCAAAAAATAATCGTGACAAGTCTTGTTAACTTCATTAGAAACTAAAACTTGCAGCAGAGTAAAATAACTGAAAATGAATTTTAGAACTACTTTGGTATAATGTCGAAAAATATATTTGATTTTGCCGTTTCGAGTCAGTGTTTTTGCAGCTAAATGAAAGTTTCGCCATGATGAAGTAGCCAATTCACCATATAAAATTAACGTAACATTGTGAATTGTAGTTGCAGGGAATACATGGTCAACAGAATAAACTGTTGGTGGACGACTGCTAGAAGAAAAAGAAAGGTGGCATCATAATCAGTTAATGTGTTCATTTCATACTGTCATTTCAACACAGTTTCCGTCTGAACTTACCTTTGTGCTTCATCAATAACTTTTTCCAAACTGTCTACATCGCATGTAATGGCACCATTAATAACAGCAAATGTTGTACATGAACTTTTCATTTCATCACCTAGCTGAAAAATGAAGATGAGCTTATAGTTAAATAAAACTACAAAAATAAATATTAAATTTCAGGAAGCTCCTAACATTTCTAAAAAATAAAAGTATTAATATAAAAGGTGATAACTCCACTTACAAAAATCTGCATAATCATTGCAATAATAATGTCGCAGTTCCTAATCAAAAAACAACAATATGAGAATATATTACTTTTTGAAATAGCGAGACTACAGGTGAATGAGATCGCAGTGATAAAGAAAATTTTAGAAGATTTTGATGAGAACCCTCCAACAAGCTGTCAGCAAGACGCACTGCGAAATCATGCTGTTTGGCATCGCTGTCTGAAAATTAGAATTTTTAACTTATGATTACAGTCACACTGTGACTGTATCACTTTCTTGAATTTACTAATTAATAGATTTAAATAAATCAGTAACCAAGGATACATATATTTGAATCAGATTTGGACAAAAAAGAAGTAATGATTTTATGTCAGAAATTACTTGAACGATTTATAAAATTCATGTTACTGTTATCATCTTGCTGATAAGAGGTCTAGAATTATCTCCATTGAATGAATTAAAATTTCAGAAACATACACGTATTCCATTCGCTGACGTCAACATTTTCAATAATCTCATCAATATAACTCCAAAATAAAGCATTGCTTTTTCGAGCCATAAACTCACTGAAATTTGCCAGAAAATTATTATATTAGGATGCGGTTCAACCTACGAAACTGAGCGAATTCTCTACACATAAAAATATTTCCAACTTCTTTAATAATTTTCAAAACACTAATTTCTATACAACAAACCTTGCTTCGGCGATAAACGAAGTTTGATACCATTTTGCTTGTAGCGATGCAATCACTGATTTTTTACTTCTAACAGAATTAATAGCAGCAGGTAGAGTATAGAGAATAATTAGTAACCACAGTTTTTCGATACCCATTTCTTAAATTGAAAAATTATTCCTAATTCAGTATGAACAACTAGCTGAAATGGTTTGTTCGCTTGTCTTTAAATACTGGTTGTTCAGTTGCAAGCAAGAATACCAAGAAATAAAATCACAGCTACCTTGCTAGCTTACAAAACATAGAAACTTTCTCAGATCAAACTTCTTCGCAAATGTGACAAATTAATACCACAAAAAGCTACATTTTGTTTTGATTCTCAATCAAACTGATCAATTATTTATTTTAATTTGCAAATAAAACAATTTTTTCTTGACAAAATTTATGAACACTAAGTTATAAGTTAATAGTAGTAAAGAATATGCAAATATTTTCACATGCAAAAAGTATAAGCGAACAAACCATTCTTGCAAGTTCTTTTTGAAAATCAACCGTAATGTTTAACTTTTACTTCAGTTAAAGAATTAGGTCTAAGAAACCAAAGTAATACTTTCAAATGATTGAAGAGATTCTCTAAAAAGTATCAAAACATTCATATGAATAATGATGAAGGGTAGAAGTAACTCCTTCAGATTATTACTATATTTTTTATCCTCCCGATAAGATTATGACTTATGCTTAGTAACTTTTACTATTGATTAATAAGATTAATGTCGATGCCATTATTATAATAAATTTCAACCAAGTTTCCCTTTGATAATTAATGCTTAATTTACTGAAATAGCCATCAACGACTTTAGGCAAGCATTAATTACAATTTTGATAATTGTTGCAGCGATTTATCAACAACTGCATGAATAATTGATTAAGAACGAAAAGGATTCAAAACAATTGAAAGATAAGGAATTCATAATATTCAATCATTTTCCAAAAACGAAGTGACATGCTGTAAGAGAAGAAGAACTAATCAAAGAATGATTTCTAGTTGATCCATCTAAAAGATTAATTTGAGTTTACTATTAAAATGATAGTTTGAATCAAACACTGTTGAATCAAGGATAAGATTGAATAAAAAACAAGTAATAAGTAAATCAATTTTGAATGTGAATCATAAAGCTTCTGAAACAGTAGTAATTCAAAGCTAGACAATAGTCAGAAGTTATGTGTAATGACAAATCATCAGTGCTTTATGAAAACAACGTCATATTTATTTTAAGGTAAAATTTTTTTGATTTTCACAACTAATTAAGTACTCTCGTGGCTCTTTTTGATACTACTAATTAATCACCTGATACTGCAGTGAATTCAAACTGCAAAATGTAAAGACCACGCAACGATTTTACAACTGCGTGGTCCACCAATATGCACAACTTAATTTCAACGTAGTCCATATGAAAATTATGTAGCCCAAGCAATGCATGCTGGTTGGCGCCATATTTGTAATTTCATTGGTATAATATGCTTAGAAAGACTGTACCAACGAAAGGAAGCGTTAGGGTGTGTGATTCACAGCGTTAAACGGAGAAGTAAGCTTGTTCTTCTACAGCTTCACAATATGTTTGGAAACATCCTAATGTGAACAACGTATCAGCAGCCATAACGGCACATCCACGGAAACTATCATCAATAGCTGATTCATCAATTTGGCTTCGATACGGAAACATTAGTCCTCAAAATGAAGCACGATACTGTAACCTCCAAGATGGAAATATGTTTGGAGCTGAGAAAGGTATGTGCCAACACTGTCTGGAAACATTCCCATTCCTGCAAAGACACTCTGTTCACGAGATAGTAGCGAATGAAAACGTGGTAAGAAGATTAAGTACGGCTAATAAACTCGGAACGGAGATTAAGTGAAGAACAGAAATATTTCCGATTGTTTTGATTTTGGATTGCATAGCAACGGACTTCTATAAATCCTACGCGAAGCAAATGACGGATTAAGTTGAAGCATATATCCAATCGATAGAGCTCAAGAAGATCACATTCGACTACAGCTGTGAATTCGATGAGGATGTAGCAACAGAGACAGATTAAACTCCGAAATTACAATAATTTGAATATGAAAATCTATTTTCTGTATATTTAAAGGAATGAATTGGCTTTTAAGCATTATTATTCATCAACTGTAGCAGTGTTAGGCACAAATTAGTGTTCTGCGAATTCGCTACAAAAATTCAATAAATTTTAGTAAGATTTTAATAAGAATTGGTGTAGTATAGACATACTGCAAATCTTATATTACAAGAGTATTTTGAGTACAAGAAAAGTCTACATTACATTAAATACATTAGAAGCTTGTAATAGATTTTCATCATATTAATTTTTAAGACTATTTTTGAATTTTGACTTCAAACTGATTGAAATATTTCAGTCTGACTGAGATACTTTTTAGTTTCTTTTTAAAATTTGCTGTTTAATTTTTGAATAATCTAAATAATATTAAGATGGATAAGATTCAAATCTCAAAAACAGAAGAAAACGCGCGTGCAGTTGTTTCAAATTCGCAAAAATCAAGTAATAATCCATTGCTCGAATTTAAATAATTTCTTAGCAAATGAAATAATTACCTGAAAATAAAACTTATCTAGTTGAGACCTTGGCTGTTTGGTCCTAAACTTTTAAAAATTTCCTACTCATGGCCTTAAGAATGAACAAATATAAGAGATTAATAATAAGGAAAATGAATTTATTGCTTAAAAATTTCAATTTCCAAAATGTGTAAACAAATTTTCTTCGTTTATTTTTGCGCTAAAGTTTGATATTCAATTTCATGTTTAATAAAATAATATTTTGAATAAATAATTTTAATAAATTCTGGCTTTATTTGATCATAATCAAGCAACAAATTAATTAAAGTGTATAACCAGTTTCAGGTTCACTAGATTTTATGCAGGCGGTACCAAAATCACAGGACTCTGAGGTAGAAAAACTTTCTGACAGAAATCGCAAACATTCTCAAAGGAAAAAGTTTATTCAGCAATTATCCGAAAGCAAAATATGCAAATATATGGAATGCATGCAATCTAACAACAAATATAAGAATCAAATTGGATTTAGTAGTATGCACAATTGCGCTCAATGTAATATGGAAGTAATTACGGAATGTACAGTAAACAAGAATAACGATTTAATAATTCATACAAATGCATGCGATGACAAGTCGGATGTTCACAATACGACTACAATTAAGAAAGCACTAGCGCCTTCTCCAATTTGTAAAAATACCCTCGATTCAGAATTAACCACTACAAATCCATTCTTTAATTATAATTATAATCAAATTAATGATGATAATAATGGTGCTGACTTAGCAAAATGCGTACATTGTGGTAGTAGAAATGTCTCATTAGTACTTCATGATTTTAATGGGCAAGCGATGAACAGATCAAGTGCAAATTTGAGTTCTCATAAGGAAAGCTACGACAGTAATGTTATTTTGGAGAATTCTGCAAGCAAATATCATAATAATGAAGATCAATGTAAAAAAGATCATCAACCTGGAACACGTGAAAACTATGTTCATCGACATTGTCAATGCAGTGATTGCATACAAAATTATTCTGCCAAATCAGAAGGCAATACAAAGCAGGAGGAGAAATCAGATACTGATAGTTTTTTTGATGAAATGGATTCTATATCTGAGACAAGTTCTATACCTTCTGCACGAATTCAGAGAGCACCACATAATTTGAATTTGAATTTGGAAAAACAAGAAATATCATCAAATAAAATGTCTAATCAGAGTTCAAAATTAGAAACAATAGCTATGAGTGATGACATGAGAACAAGTTTTGAGAAATGTGATTCAAATATAATGTCACAGGGATCGCAAATATCACTTTTTACTGCTATTAAGGAGTCAAAAAGTTTCACTGAACGAATTCTGAAAACGCCGAGAGTGACAGAATCTGAAAATACAACAACTGATGAATCTGAATTTTCACTTCTCACAGCTAAACAGGTAACAACAACTAACAATAATAAAATTTTCAAAAGAAACAAAGAAATTTTCATTAAGTAATAATGTTTGCTTTAAACGAGATCTCAAATTAACTTTCATTCTGAAAAATCTTACTAACTGAATAGTTATTTTGAACAGATGCAATATTTCTGAAAATGCTTATTTTCTTATTTGTTTAACAAATTTGTTATTAATATTTAGGGTTCATTGGCACAAATTTCGGCTTCTGAACTGAATCAGTTGTCAACTGCACAAGCTATATCGGAGTTAAGCTTATCAAGTGATAAGACTGCACTAGGTTGGTAATAAGTTTTTAAATATTCAAACAATTTATTGCAGCCATAAAAAGCCATTATTGTACGGAAACTGTTCAGGCGATCACTGCACATTACGTGCTGAATCAGTTATTATGCCTTCTGAAATGTCTGCATCAACAATCAAACGTGTCAAAAGTTTGCCTGATTCGAAGTCAACGTGGGCAGCTAAATTCAGTACTTGCATGGATAGTAATGCACCAATGAGAACTGAATTTTTCAATTGCAATAATTATTCATCAGAAATTAAAAATATGATTGCTCATAAATTATTACAATGGTTTAACAATCCTGCTAGAGAACACTTGTCGGACAATTAT
Organism: Thelazia callipaeda; assembly: GCA_900618365.1. NCBI lineage: Eukaryota > Metazoa > Nematoda > Chromadorea > Rhabditida > Thelaziidae > Thelazia > Thelazia callipaeda. Next base: position 90,622 of record UYYF01004328.1, on the reverse strand, counting down.
GAAGAACTAAATCATTCTAAGAATTCTGTGTTAAAAACAGCTTCAGAAGAAAATGAAAATGATATATCTTCAATAAAAACAGCAAAATCAATCAGTGGAGGTAAAGCTTTTCAGTATTTTAGATTAGACTGAAATTTGAACAAGTAAATCGCCTAAAATTTTTTTTAGTCAAAAATGTATTCATTTAATATGAAAAATTTAAGACAAGTATATTGCAACTTTTTGAATTACTATTAAATCTGTTATTAAAAAGATGTATTTAAAGTTTTTAAGCATTTAAAAAATGCTTATTTATTTCACCAAAATTTTATTTGCAGCTGATAACGAGCAAATCTCCAGTGATAAGCAAGTAATGATAAAGATCGGTAACGAAGATGAAGGGGAACATGCACAAAATATCACGGTTAACAACTTCTTGATCTACAAAGAATATTGTGTTCATATGATGTTTTTTTTGCAAGGTATTCATAAGTTTAATGATGAGAATATTTTGTGCAGGTTAAGTGTGAACTCAATATTTCAATACGGATACGCCAGAACGAATTTTTATCATCACCAGAATTCATTTTGCAAAAACTTGCTGTAGATGGCATCAACGTGTATGACATGACGAACGAACAAACTTGAAGAAAAAGTTAATTAATTAATTAATTAATTGGCAAAATATGAACCACAGATCTGTATAGAATTCACTTTACAGTGTTTGGTTGATATATATTTTCATCATTGTAATTAGTAATATTATCAATTAATTAAATTAGCATTATACTTGAAACCTTTTGATTTCTATAAACTATTTTCAATAACCAAATATTTTCTCGGATATTTTAACTGATTACTAGCTAAGTCAGAAAAAGCTGAGATAAATCGTATTACTTATATATAAGCTTGTCGCAATTTTCTGTTATAATCCATTTGATTACATTTGAAAGAATGAATAAATTAATTTTAAACTGATTTGTATTGGAACTGAAAATGAAAGTGATTATCAATAAGTAATTCAATTAAAGTAAATAAATCTCAAAAATATACTTTTTTATACAGTTTTTATTAAAAAAATCAGATCAAAAAGTATTATCACTCCAAGTTTTGCTTCGAAGAATTAAGACGAAATATTCGCCGTAGTGAACTGACTACTTTTTTGTAGAAACCATTTGAGTGGTGTGTTGATGGCGCTTCTTGAGTTCCATCAACTTTCATATTTGCGGACTGAAAATTGCTACAATCAAAAATTTGAATTAATCATATCCTTGTCACTAAATTCATTACTGATATTTGTTATGATAATAATTAGCGTTATAATAATTAATCATCGCGCAGTTTATACATTAATATATACGTCGTTGTGCAATTTTAAGTAATGAATAGTAAAAATTACTTTGTACACAAATTTATTACTTTAGAAATGAAATGCTTCTAGATAGTAATTTTTTTAGAGAAATAAGTAATTTGTACTAGAAAATAATTGCAATTTGATAGAAGAAATAATTTATCAAAAGAATAAATGAAATAATAATTATTATCTGAAGATTTATATTTAATTTTTTTATCAATGCCTATTTATAATTAGTTGTACTACAAAATCAAACAAACAATCTTTCCTGCTTCAATCTAAATTACAATTTTTTTGTACTGAATAACTACACTGAATTCTATCATACAAAGTAAAGTGTTGACTGTACTACAATATTTTTGTTTGATTCCATCCACATGTTTACTGCTGCTTATTAAAGCTTAATTAATCAAATTTCAAAAACAAAGATTTTTTCTAAGAATTAATCTTTCTTAAAATATTTTTTGAATTTCGTCAAAGAATATTTTGACTTAAAAAATTATTACTATAAATAATAGTTTGTACTGTAATAAAAATTTTAATGACTTCTTAGCTAATTTATGAAGAAGATAAAAAATAGAGTATGAAATTCTAAAACAAAAATTTCCGTTTCGCTCAAAGTTTAATTGTCAAGTTTTGCTGCAGTAATTACATCCATCCATCATAACTTTGATAAAATGTAGCTTACAAAATTAAGTTATACTTCATTGAACTTGCTCGTATACAAAATTATCGTATCAAACTCGAACTTGCTTACATAATTACTAATTTACAGAATTATTTGACTGATCTTGAAATTATTAAGTCCACTGTCACATGTAGTTGATGATTGTTATGAAGTACTACTAAGTAAAAGTAATTTTTTTGTCTATATATTTTTCGAATTTTAATTTTCGTTACTTACACATCATAACTTGTATCATTTATATACTGCTATTTGCTTTTTTGAAAGCTGCACGTTTCTAATTACAATAACTCGTCGGAATATAAAGCATTACGTGACATTGTTTGAACATAAAGATTGAAAGATGCTCACGTGGTAATTAGCATTTTAAAGTGATAAAAATAAACTTAACTTGTTACGCATTTCTTAAGTAACAAATAATGATAATAATTAAATAAAATTGCTGTAATTTATCTATTTCTGTCCTAAAAAGTAAATTTATATCTTATAAAGTCTGCACTGATTAGGTGAATAAACAAAGCAATTTCGAGTTTTTAAGTACGAGAAGAATACTGAAAACAAAGCACATAACCTTCTGTAAATTATCTGTTTTACATTCTAATTATTGTTGAATTTATTGTTTTTGTGGAATATTCAGCGCTATGTTTATGTTGTCGAAACCTATCTCATTAAAAAGCAGCATAAAAATTATTAGATGGACAGCTGAATAAAACAAGTCCCAGCATTAATACTTTACAATTGTATTAGCCATTATTTGTACTGACCATTATTTGTATTGGTCATTATTATTTTTGTTTTCAATAATTCAAAACTGACTGATTAAATGCTTCTGAAAACTATTTGCTTAAAATTTTAACTTTTTCCAGTTGAACTTGTTTTTTAGATCCTAAAGTTTATGACAGACAGTACCATATCTCAATAACTTGTACATCTAATTACTGTTTTCTGTTATCAGTTAAATTGCTATTTTTGACACAATTGCTGAATGAATTAATTTTTTATCTCTTATGACCTTTTCTAAATTTAATGTTTCTTACTGTATTATAAAAGTAGAAGCAATCTCAAAACTGACATTGAAAAAGTTTTTTTTTTCGGTTTTTCAACAACTGTGAAGGATTGTTCTTCTCTGCATAATAGTAACTTATTGTTACTGCTAACAATATTAGTACTGACGTTATCATTAATAATAATGACTGATATTGTTACTGTAGCGATAAAGTATTGGTACCAATGTTAGTATTAGTATAATCAACGCATTTACTACTGCATTAACCTTCGGTATTGGATCAGCGATTCGGGCAATATAAAGTGGTATATTTCTGCTATTGTCCCAAATAATAACTAGAAATGGCATGTCTAAGATGCATATATGGTCAACTTGTGCTGGGATTTTTTTCACCACACTATAATTGTATTAATTATTACAAGCAAAACTGATATCAGTAAAAAAACAAAAAAAATGAATTCAAAGTTGCGAGGTCGTTCGTTTTCTACGAAGGTAATCATATCTTATTCATCAACGAATTACAGTTTTTAGCTAGAAAAGAATTATTGAAATTGAGGGCAAAATTTTTTAGCTATTAGATTGTAGAAGAAAAATGAATAACTCAATCTCATCAGGGTCAGGAGTATACAAAACTTCTAATCGGTCAATGTTTTGTATACTTGTAGTTAAACGTGGTCCAATAATATAAGATGGTTCGTGTCCAGCAGTACCCAAATCACCGAATCCTTCAGGTTGAAATAATTTATCAATGTGTGGTACTGTTTTACATAATGCATCCGCAAGATTTGCAGTTTTTTGAGGTAAGCCATAAAAAAGAGGTACGTAAAGCTCGTGAAGTATTCGAACTGATTCCTACAACGCATCACACTTTATACATTAACTAATTATTCAAATATAATTGAAAAAAGAAATTCAAATTGCTACAGATTACATTTATAATCAAAGTGATAAACTATTTACAATACATCTGCTCGCATATTAACGAATTCAGAGAAAACCCTGATTACATTATAAAGAAAACTAAAGCTGTTAATTAAATTATGAAAAAAATTATTTAAGTTTATAAGTTAGCAATATTTTAAGTATTTTAATATTCAAACTGAAAATCAATTTTACAATCAAAATGTAATCCACTGTTTTCAAAATATATTGACTAACTTACAATTCAATTAATTTTATTTATTTTTTCTCTTTGTGTGGTAGATCAGGTTTTATATTTTTAATAATGCAGCAGAGAAAGAATTGATCACACCATAAAATAAAGAATTTAAGTAAACTTTCCTCAGTTTGACTAATTATTCATGTAAAATTAAGTTTTTGATTTTATCAAATAAATCAATTTTTGAATCAATGTAGAATTTAAAAAAGTAACTCACAGATTCCATGCCACTTCTCATAAAAGTGATCATATTGATTAACGAGCCAGGATCTTTAGCTACATCGGAACTATCAATATTTGACATGCAATATGCTGCAATATTATCGGAATATGTAGGCAACGTTATCAGCAAGCTATCTTGGTATTGCAAGCACCGGAATGGTGGCAAATCTCGACATGCATATCGGCACACCAGCACTTCTATTACTTTTTTACCCTTGAAAACCAAAAGGCTACCAAATTTTATAATTTAAATTTTTTAGAAAAATCACAAAATTTAAATTAGTGTTGTCAATTAGTACGAAAAAAGATATTCACACTCACTACAGTCTACTAAATATCATTACTTAAGTGATAATCAAATATGACTTCAGAAATTATCCTAAACATTTATTTTTGAAAATTTAATTGCCTAAAATAAACTTTAAAAAACAATTACTTTTTGAAAATTTAATTACTTGTAGTATTTTTGAAAACATTTATCCTTTAAAAAAGAATTAAAAATTTAACTACTAAAAAATAGTTATTTTTTGAAATAAAAAAACTCATAATTAACCAAAAATACTTGTGATATTTTTGAATTGCCAGAAGAATGTGATGACATCGTAGAATCTGTCAAATTTTTCGTTCTTATCTTCTTATTCAAATTTAAATTATTTGCTATGCTAATTAAAACAACTCGTACTTCAACATGTTTATTAGCATTTTTGCGGATCTAATTATGCAAGAACCTTAAAAGTAGTGTAATAAATATTGTGCGTGTCAAGAATATTAGTTGACATTGGAATGTAAAAATGTGATGCAAAAATGAGTATTGGACATTTTTGGTTGTTCAATTCCTGAACATCTGATGTTTTCGTTTCTGCTTTTTTCCATAAATTTATTGGACAGTGAGCTTCACCTTCTTCAGTCTAAAAATAATACTTTAAAAAAACAATCATTTTCGCTATGCACTTAATCACTTTCTATCACAATCATAATTATTTATTTATTAAAACTTTGATTCGGTTTACAATCTTGCAAACTTATTATAATAAACTTTGTTATAAATTTTGTACTTTTACTTTTTTGCATAAAATTAAAATTATGTTCACGTAAAGAGAATGAGTTTTAACACCTAATTTGAATAAATAAAATTGCGTACCTTGCACGTTCTTCGTAGCCACGCTACTAATTCTGCGTGACCTGTTTTTTCATCATAGATTTTGAGTTCAATACCGAGATATTTCAAAGCCATAAATGTTTCGAAGCCGTAACTTTTGGTATGCAAAGGATGTATTAACATACGGCGATTCCAATTAAAACTACCTAAAATACACGTTTAGCGCCAAAATACTAAATCTAAAATGGCTTTTATCTTACAATAGCGATGAAAGTTTTGTCAGAAGTTTTAATTTAAGTTTCTCACAAAAAAAAGAACCGAAAAATTTTTCACAAAAATTTGCAAGCATTTGAAGTCATGAATTTATTACCATAGAACTAATCACTTTGAATTCTTAAATTGAATAGTCAAGTTCATAATTTTATACATTTGGTAGATCTTATCAAGGATTCAAAACTTAAAAGTTGTCCTTAAAATAAAGAATTCATCTTGAGTTGCATTCATTAGAAACTGATCCACTTACGTGACTGAACAAATCAGTATTACGTGGTTCATTACGAGGTACAAGTTTTGACTAAGATTTGTATTCAAAGTCATGCTGTTTCTTTTCAAAGCTTACCAGGTTTTACAGCAGCTTCAGCAAATAGCTCCCAATTTCTAATGTACTCTGCTAAATTTGCAAGTTGATGAGGTATTGTATCACTATTGTTTGATTGCAAGAATTCTAACAATGATAAGCGTGTCTGTTGCTCAGCAACCTCAACTCTAAGATTTTACTTACTTTGAAAGTAATTTTTCTATCAGTTACGCAAGATAAATAATAATTAATTGTTAATGTCTAAAAAATATTATTCTATTTTAGCTCTAATTAAAGTATGATGGTGAATATTTACTTAATGTATTTCTGACTGAGCGTTATTTCTTGAAAATATTTTCTTCATAATGTAATAATATTTATGCACAGATACATGTTTCATTTTTAACCTTTCAACTCTGACTTATTTACTAACTAATTATTCTGCGTTATTTGTAGCAAATTTCTAAATCGGTATAAGTTTAATTTTACTGTCAGTTTAATTTTTACGTCAAATTTTTACGTCAGTTCTGTTCATAACAAAATATTTTCTATGAAATTTCAGATTTAGCTTGTTGATAACAGCAAAAATTTATGATATAACCAGCAGAATGATATTTTTACTACATTTTATACTCTTCTTTCACTCAAAAAAGTTTTTACTTCACAAAGAAAAGCGATTAAAGCAATAAGCTGTGGTACGCAAATGATATCATTACGTGCTCCTCTGTCATTCGTAATTGACCTGTGAAAGGTATAAAATTTATACGTATAACATCTGAAACCAAAAAAAAAACTAGATATCTGAATCAATTAATTGAAAAAATTATGATCAGAAATATTCAGAAATGAAGGCATGGACAGAAGTGAAAGGCAGAGGACAAGAGGTATTACGGCAAATCACTAGACGCATGGATACAGATTTGGTCCGTACATTTGTTTCCAAAAAATCAAATAGGAAACAAGTTTTCGGAGATAGTTTTCCCGCCAATTGCAGGTATGTAATTGCTATGCTGCACATTTCACGGCAGTAAGTATATAGTTTGCAAGTATTAGTAATGAGGAAGACTGTACTGCATAATTGGATATTTGCTTTTAATTGCATTTGTAAAAGCTTACAGAAAGATTCGGAAAGCTGTACTTGCCCATAAATCGAGATGAGCTGTTTTGATTACTTGCAGAGCCTTAACTTCATTTGGCATTTTCTACTATCACCTGGCAGATCTTAATCAGTCCTTTCAATTTCTCTCTTCTAAAAACTGACTTGTTTAATATTCATAAAAGTTCTTGCCATTGATTACATATTTGAATGATTCAGTACTGTCAGAAGCTGTGTAGATCCTTTCAAGACTGAATATTTATGGATAGTTTACTAGAAATGTACTGTATGTGAATGAGCTTGTCTCTTTTGTACTGATAATGGATGCGTATGATGATGACTTCTTCTGAAATATATATCAAGCATTTTTGTTAAAACAATTTTATATAATAAAATGAGAAAAATTACTAGCTTATGTGACTCTTCGTTTCTAGTAAAACAAATGTTTCAGCAGTTTTGTCACATTTGTTGAAAGAGTTTTCAGTAATAATCTCATATTGTCCTTTAAGTATTAAAACATACTGAGATATGTGAACTGTATCAGTACTGGTCAGAAGTCAACGTTCCTCGCCATTTCAACAAATATGGAGTGATTTAACTGAGGTTGCAACGAAATTTAAAATCAAATTTGTGTGCACAAACTAATATGAATTAATTTGCCATCACTGAATTATGCAAATTTTTTTATTTTCTATCACTGTCAACAAATACCTTCAATATGATATATGATTCTTAGCAGTACATTATACAATAATGAAAAAAGGCTAAATTTGGCTTTTGTCATTACACGACATAAATGAAAGAATATGGATTCCATGTAAGAACTGTAATAAAAAGTTAACTTCTGCAAATTAGTATGTTTTATTTGACGAGTTCAGATTGCAACGAAGCTGTTAATTACCATCTGGATACAGTTGATATTCAAAGAAAAGTAATGAAACAGCATAAGCAAGGCATGGAAAATTATCAAAATAATGAAGTTATCAAATTACTACGATAATTAATGAAGGCTAGCAAAGAAGTCAATTTATATAAATTAAGACGCAATTTTAAGCTAATTTGCTAAATACTAAATTTTAGACTTGAATCTTCATTTAGTTCATTGAGCCAAGACTAGACTCAACTACATTACACTAGAATTCCTTCCCAAGTGAAGGCAATGTCAATAAATGAATAAACAATCCGTGAAATATATTCAACTGTATTTTCTGCTAAGCAGAAGACTGTTGACTTTGCTTCAGTACGATGAAACTTTGTTCAGTACGATTAATAAGAATGCATTAATTAATGTTCCTTAATGGCATAATAATTTTTTCACTTCTTCATTATTCAACGGAAGCTTCGTGAGATAGTATGGAAGTATTTGCTGCTTCGAAGTGACAAAAATCCTTCTTTCTTTGTTTAAAAAATATTACTTTACAAATGTATACGTTAAAACGTACTATTAAATAAACTTACACGTTGCACTCACTTTGCAAAACGTATTACTTAAGATCTCGACAACTGTAACATCAACTGTGCTTACTGCAAAATTAGTAATTAAATTTTCATTACGTACTTTGCACTGCAATAAATTATTTATTGAGATGACCGATGTCCACTAATTGTTAATAAGTGTCCGCTATCGGACTTTTCAAATGGAATGAATGATAGATTGAGTTTGAGTGCAAAGAAAATGATAAAATATCCACATGTTGACTGAGGTACAGATAGATTTCATGCAAGGCATTACATCTCTTTGGATACATTTACCATATACAATCAGAATCATAGCCTATACTTTTAATTCTCAACAATAAATTCGATAGTAGAAACATGGAAAGCTCGAGACTTGATCTCGATTAATGTATTCAGAGTAGGTAAAAAGTACGGAAAGTTAACTGCTGCTGACATTACTCGAAACTTGTGACTTTCCGGGGGATTACTGATTACCTGTAGCCATTCTTCTCTCTCTGTACGGCTATTTGCTGCAACGTGCAGCATTTCAAATGAATGACGTCCTCTCCTGAATCCTTTTTACTCTCAATAAAAAAACAAATAGCAAGGAATCTTAATTCACTACTGTATTGATTGATTTATCAAATGTATGAGTGAGAGAAAAATGTCGTCACGTGTGCAGCTGATATACACTTGATGATAAAATTCAAGTTATGTCCTGTTTCTTACTTGCAGTAAAGCATGCCTGCTGTTACTTGATCTATATTATCACTCCTATACGGAAAGTTAACTGCTCCTGACATTACTCGAAACTTGTGATTTTCCGGGGGATTATTGATTACCTTTAGTGGACTTGTGTGTTAAACACGTGTTATTATTTATGGAAAATAGTTTATACTTAATTAGCATCATTTGATTTGTCATATGTCACTGGGATTACGGATAATTCAAAATATGAAAAGCTCAATAATGCGTGGAATCAAACAGTAGCAGATACTTCGTTATCTGTTTCTCTCGCAATGAGTAAAAAAGCAATTCCTGAACAAAATAGCACGATCTCAAATATCGTGTGATTATATACACTGATATGAAGTCGAATATTCGAAAAAATGTATGTGCTGAAAAATAAAATAAGGAACTTAGTGAAGGCTTATATTAATGCATAGGGACAAAATGGCGAATTTTAATTTAACTTTGCGAGTTTAAAATAATGCTTCAACTTTCGTTAAATTAATAAAATTATGTATCTGCGAGTGTTCTACAAGAATGTGAAGTTGAAAATTCGAAAAAAAATGTGTTGGAAAATATAACAATAACTTCAGTGACGTAGGTAGTAGTGTAGAGCGTACAATTCAGCGGAATTTTCGTCAAGACTCGACATTTGAAATGACGGAATATTTGGGGAATCAACTTCTTAGCTATTAGCTAACATAGCTTAATTAAAGTGCGGCAATACAATATTAAACATATTAGCTCACTCCACTGTTCTCGCAGTGGTCAAGTTCATGTTTAGTGGACTTGTGTTCATCTTCATAATATTACTCTCTTCACACTATTCAGAGTATTATGTGCCTTGGGATATTGTAAACAACTTGACATTCAAAACATCATCTACATTCATCCTTCCTTCACACATTTTCTAATGAATTCTACAGAAAATTACATGTAAGAAAAAGTCTGCGCGGTTTTCCGTCAATGTCTTCCGTATGATAATGAATTCAACGTATTTTTTGCTGTTTTCTCACCACTATGCTCGTCGTCAGCCTTGTATTGCAATGCTGAAGTATTATCTTTCAATAACAGATTCAACATCAGTACATTGCAATTAGCGTTTTGAACATAACAAAACACAAGCAATTGATACACTTTTATTGATAGAACACAGAAATAAGATTGATAAGCACGTTAAATTCATACACAAATTACAATTAAACTGCATTCAAAATATGAAATATGAATGGTTCCGAGAAAAAGCAATACATAATAATAAAATGCAAGAATCAGAGGATTCCGTAAAAATATGATGCAAACGAATTATAGTTTCTAAAAAAGTTTCATATTGAATGAACTAATGAATTTCACGTGTTGCTGAGTGTTATTCGCTAATGCAAAAAAGTATACTGTTTTAGGAAACAAATATGTCACTTGTTCCGGAATATCTCAAATGGCTTCCTCAAAATTGCTTACTTTCCACTTCTCACAAACTGACAATATTACAATGAAGCAGCCACTACCATAATGCTTCTAACGCAAATATCAAGTAAACAGTATTGACATATCTCTTTGATTATTATTATTTTTTGATCTATACACCATTTTACCTATTGATCAATCAATCAAGCAGGCATCATAAATCAATCTGTGCATCGTTCTATTTATCTTATGTTGGAAGACGTCAAAACTACAATTTCTAGGAAGGCTACAAGCTCACAGTAAGAACTAAGTAATTCTGATTTTTTCTTATATTGCCAACCGCCATCTCACTTTGTGAAAAATAATGTTCAGAATTTTATGGAAGTAAGAAACCCGAAAAAAAATAAATAACCATCTGTGAAGTGATCGATGCCGGGAAGCCTGTTTCTCTTATATTGCCAACCGCCATCTCACTTTTGGAAGAAAGGTGAAGAGTATTCAAAAAATAATCAATGAGGTACATCAGAAGTATTCACTTACATTTCCAAGCGTTTGCTTAGAGACACGTCATTAATTTTGTTCAATCAAACCGTTTGTGACAGAAAATAGTTCAATTTTGTCAGCAACACTTTCGGACATAAATTAAAGAGGAGGATAAATATTATTCGAACACAAAGCCCGCAACAAGGAAAGGAATGTAAAAATGTGACACGAAACCAATTCTAAACAGTTGACACCCAAATATACTTGTAATG
>UYYF01004328.1:8283-79017 GCA_900618365.1 Thelazia callipaeda | reverse complement strand
TTTGCTATAATATATCAAAAGTTTCTGCTGACTCATTGACTTCCCGCATTGAAATAACATGTAGAATAAATTGAGGGATGCGAGGTGCGATGTAGAGCAACGTATGGTCAAACAAAGATGTTGGTGTGAAGACCAAACAAAACAGTCTTTCTGTCCTAATCCAATGTAATGTTTCTAAATGCTAATGCTTATTTTGTTGGGTGATGATTCTCACTGCCAGACTTTAAAAGTGGTGTTATTAGCCGTCAGACAGCGGAATGACTCTTCTTAGTGTGCCTGAATTTCTCTAGCAGATGGAGAGCTGCCTGTAGCAATAAATCACTCCGTCGGGTTATTCACTGTTTTCCTATGCTGTTTCGGTACCAAAAAGAGATCATTTTTGCTCTGCATCAACGCTTAGCAATGATTTATTGCGTGTCAAGAACAGAAAGCTGTCTGTATTGGATTCTTCTCTGTGCTGGAGGATTACTGAAAGGCTAGATAGAATAGAGTTGGCTCGAGTATAAAGTCTGATGCTCTTTATATGTGATTGGATTGTGCCTCTTCCGTTGTTTTGGACGTATATAGGAGAACGTAAATTTGTGAAGAAGTAATCACCAGCGTTTGAATTGAACAAGAAATACTTATGTTACTAACTGTGCAACATTTTTTCCTTGTTTGTAAAGCATTTGATGCTTCCTCATTACTGGATACTCATTACGCTTGAAAAGAGCTTATTGCACGATTGACAAGCAAATGATTTTTCTTTTGTGTATTCTTGCATCACTGCAGAAAATGCTCATTTTTTATCATCATTGATAGATAGTTTCAGTCTCAGACAAGAGATGCCTTTAATTTATAGGACTGCGATCAACTGCGAAAAACGTAACCTGAATGGGGGACATGATCAGTATTGCTCCTACACAGAGAAGTATTGAGTAGAGATAGCTTTCCGTTCTTGACACATAATAAATCGAAACTGTCCAAAATAATCATTCTGAAATTGCTCAAAACTTTAGACTACGCAACTCTTAACATATCGTGTAACTTTGTATGTTCATGTAAATAAATTTAAACGTAAACATCTCAAACTAGAAGAAAAGAATGTTCAACAAGCTAACTCAAATTTGTTGTTCTCAGAAAGGAACGTTTGGTTGCATTCATGACTTGAAATTAAGAAATGACCCGAAGAATGTCCTGATCCTACAGCAAAACATTTACTCATACACCAGAACCAACCCAACTTATCCACTGACTAGCAATGACACAATGATTTGCGATAGCATGTGGAAGAGATCGAATGATCATGAAGTAAGTCAGCATGAGTGAGATAAAGGCGCTGCTATATCAGGTGGAGATTAATTTTATCAGCAACGTGAAAGTATCATTGCTCTACCAATTACCAGTTTCTTACCAATGCAAAACGAATCAGAAATAAACTTGTTCCAAACAAACTTTTGTTAAGTTTATAGCAAAAGACTTGTCTAATCAAGCCTGAACTGACGTATTTCATATTTTATAGTAATTACTAGCAGATATAGCAGGAAACAGTTGCTCACTTCATGAATGCAATCAGCGATTTGAGTACCAAAATGGAGATTAACCTAAACTGATCAGTGAACCGAAGGCACTGAACGAGGACGAAGTTTGAAGTTCTGTGATTCGTGAGAGGGAAATTGTGACAGGTTCAAAATGAGACATTGATCATTAACAAGTAACTGTTTTCCGTGTGGCAGAGAAGCTGGATTTCGAAGAGGTAGCAGATATGCAAAGCGTAGTCCTAGAATTCTTACACTTTGCTTGGGAACACTTACACACTTGTCACATTTGTAGATACCGTATGTGTGCTGGTTGCGGCTTGGGATTGATAGTGCCGGAATTTATTTACAACTATATAATAATGTATTTATTTTTTGGACTTAAATGTCAGACAATGCAATTTGGTAGTAAGTGTGTTTGATTGATGTTTGTTTTTTCAGAAGAATATATAATTTTGTTTCAGATATGGCGAACTGTGCACTTATCGACACTCTGACAATACTAAATTATTTGGAGAGCAAGACAGTAATGCATCAGACTCTCCTTCAATATACAGCTGGCGTTACAGAGGTATTTAGTAAATTATTACATCGTGTGATTTCTAAACTTTTATTGTGGTGTTTCACTTTTATTTATTTTTTAGTCATTAAAATCATTTCAGCTAGTAGACAAGCTCCGCCAGCGACTGAGGGAGTTCGATAAGTGGCTTTCAACTTCTGAAGCCACTCGTGACCATGCCGAGCTTAGCATCGGCAGAAGAGTGGAGGAAAAACCGACACCGCAAGAACCCGGCTTTCTTGAAGAAGAAGTGACTTTGGCTTCGCTCCCTGATGACTGGACGTCATCTCAAGAGCAAGCCGTTCAAGTTGAACAAAGCACCAAGGTTTCCGAGATACCAATGGAGGTCGATAAAGGGCCGAAGGAAGAAATACGGGAGCTAGTGTTGTAAGTTTTTATAATTTTTATTTTTAATGAGAAGTTTGTGATCGAATTTGCACTCATCCCAAAAGTAAATTTTTTTTATTTTTTACAGGAGAAACCGGACAGTCCACATTCCAGCACGAGGCTCCCGAACAGTGCGATCTACTGCAGCCCCTCGAACTTTTCGGGCTGCAAATGTTGAAATCCTGCCTGACCAGACGTCGCAGGATGTGTACAAAGTGGTCACTAATGGTGAGCACTCATATTTGAGTAAGTATTTATTTTATTACAAATGAAAAAATTCAGAAAATTCTGCTGTTCTTTCAGTCTGCTAAAAACACTAAAAACAATCCAAATTTCAGCTTGTCGCATCTGGGAACGTGACTTTGATACGCTCAAAGGATGGCGTATGCATGCTTCAAAGATGCACAAGAAAGACGGTATTTATTTAAAAATACAATTTTATTTACTTGTTAATCGTATAGTTTTGGAAGATATTTTTTTAAACATTGCTCTATTTTACTGATGCATAGTTTTTCAGACTTTTGTTCAAGGTTTGGCCATTATTTGGCTTTGCCACCAACATTCGATGCATCTGAAAAGGAGGCAGCGGTAGAGCTCCATATCTTCGATTGGGGTCCGAGCGCTTGTTATGAATAAAGAAAACGATAGCACCAATTGGATCTCGCTAGAAAAGATGAAATTCACAAGGCAGCTGTTCATCCCAGGTTGGATAATGAATTAATAGTACTAATATGGTATTGAAACCTAAGAAAGTGAATTTATTTCGTAAAGCGCTGTTATGCACCTCAAATTATCGCGCATGACATCATATTTATTTCAGTTTGATCGGTCAGAATTAATCATGACCAGTGATAATAATAATATAGCTAATGCAATTGGGATCGCATCGATGAAGAAATCAACAACATCAAAAAATATTTGGAAATAGGAGTGGAAAGATCCTCTGCAAACTTCTAAGTATTTAATGGTATTTCTTTTTTCTGATACTTTAACTTATTGATATGTTTTTATTTTCGATTCATTTTTACTCATTTTACGTAACACACAAATTTGCTTTATTTGTTCGACTTCTAGTGGCTTATTTATAGGTTTCTTAGCAGATAAAACAGCCAAAGAGAAAGGCGAGAAACGCTAGTAAGTAACGAGAAAATTTTTGAGTAGAAAAAACGAGGCTGAATTTGAACAGAAAGGAGAAACCAATAACACATATGTAGTTATTTTAATTTATTTTTCTATGACATTTGATTTTAATATGTTCTAATATTTATTACTGATTGTTTTTATCCACTTAGTGCGTTTTTTTTCCTGTTTTTGTAGAAGTGTTTTGTATAGATTATTTTGCAGTTTATTTGTAATATTTGCATTTGTGTCTTGATATTGAAGTGTATTTTGTAACTTTATACGTGTTTTCAGTTTTTTTGTAATACTCTTTTCTCTCTTTTAGAATTGTTTGTCCTTCCTTCATTCATCCATTTTCTTGACTGAGAGAAGTTATTCTTTTGAACTAATTTGTTGTGAGTGTTGTTAATTTTGTCCTAAAAATGATTATTTCAAGTTTAGTTTGAAATGATTATATATATATATGTATCTATCTCATATTTTGCATATATAGCATTAAATAAAATAATTCAGAAGTGTAGTTTTTTTGATAGTGATGTATCACTTCTGTGCAAATATATTAAGTTTCAAATTAAAGATTGCATCTTACTTTTGTGTCTTTCTGTTCATGTTTGCATTTTCGCATTTACGTGAAGTAGATGTCGCAATTTCGTGAATGATTTTCTGGAAGTGCTCAGGAAACAGTAAACAAGTAGCTGTCGACAATTTATACAACTTGTAATCTATTTTGCAAGTAAGCTGAATCCTACAATACATTGCATTAGGATGCTTCAAATAAAAGCTCACAATAACCGATATGCAACAAATCCAGCTAGCTGGTTGATTAGATTTTAGCATGGTGCAAATGTTCCATTCCCCTCCAAAATTTTGGAGGACTGTACTGAATTAAAGAATGCAGAAAATGAGGGGCTGAGTGTTGTGCTAAACCTCTATGAGTAATTCTGGCCAATGTTAAAAGTGATGTTTCGCTCTCTGCAATTTCATTTCACTGACTGACCGGTAGTGAATGTGTGCTTCATTCTGACAGATGTGATTTATGGCTGAGTGTCTTAGAGAGAGGGACCATCACAATGGCTTGTAATTGAGGGTAGGTAGTTTCTTTTTTAGAACCGTCGGTTCTGTTGCTACCCATCCAAGCAGGTCCTTCTTGCTTTTTGTTCAGATCTGAATGCAAAGAGGTGCAATTTTTAATAAAAAAGTCATAGACTCCATCAGGCCCTGCAGCTTTTCGGTTGTGCATATAGGAAACTATCTTCCTAAACTCGGCTTCAGAGGGAAATCATGCACTTCATGTTCTGGAATGAATTCCTCCAGATGTTCGGTTAGTTTCTTACAAAACCGCTCGTTAAGCATCTCAAATCTGTCGCTCTGCATTTTAAATACACATCAATACTCATAATTTTTGGCTGTACTTTCATAAGTTGTCGCACGTTTTGTCAGCGTGCTTAAAGCCTCTCATAACTGTCACGTTTGAGAGCAGCATAAGATTCATTCTCCCTTCACATTGCACATTGCTGTGCTTTCAGGTAGAAATTTTGAAAGGAATATATTGAGCATATATATCATTATGAGAAGACGATGATTCTAACAGCTCTTTACTTAGGAAATGTGTGACATTATGGTTTCGAGAGTGTCTCGGCGCTTTGTATGATTCAGTTAGCCTTGTGTGAGACTAACAGATATGATATCTCCTGCAGTTTTATTCTTTCTGAACATTGAAGACAGCTAAATTAGAGGTGCAATAGCCTGTCATGAATGTGGATTTGTTCCATTTACTCTTTCATATAGCAAACGACAGGTTTTCAGTACAACATTGGAAGGCAAAAGCAGTAACTTCTTCACTTATCGTTAAAAATTTCTTGCTTACACTCGAATAATTTACTTGAAAGAGCAAGTAATTACTAGGTGATTTCTGATTACCAACATACCCGAAACTACAATAGTTACATCAAGTATGGCCAGAGTTTACTTAAATAGCAAGCATCATTAAATGAATTATCAGCTACACTTGTACAAGATAATTGAATCAAACCTACGGAAGGTCATCATCTACCACTTGGAAAGTAATATTTTTTGGTGGTGATATTACGACGATCAAACTTGTCTCTTCGTTAAAAGTAATAATCCTAAATTTTTACTTGCTAAGAATGAAATAATTTGTTTTATTATTTTGCTAATGAATAGAGATTTATTTATATTCTGCATGCAATACAGACTTTTTTAGCAGTAGACCAACTATGATACTAAGATTATGAATATTCTCATTTCAACTTTTTTCATTCATTAATTAAGCTAGCTAAGATGCAATAGGTCTTAGCAGAACTACATTATTTGTTCAAATGCTCACTGATTGCTTTTCCAACCACTGATTACTTTGTTCGAATTCACCAGATTTGCTAATCTGTTATATTTAATAGTAACAAAATATGAAGACCGAATAAGCCATAGATCAGATCTACCAACACAGCCATAAAATAAAAAGTTATAGGACAGATTTCGAATATTTCCCTAGAAAACTTGCTGATAAGAGTAATTAAATTCATTCCTGAGCATCTATGCATGACCCACAAAGTATGGAATATTATGCATAAATACTTCATTGTGATTTTTTAAGATGGAAAACAAGCTTGCAAAATGAAAAGCTGTGATTTGGTATGCCTGAAGGAAAGGGATTTCGTCCTATAACAAATTAGATTAAATGATTGTTGGACAGTATTTTATGTTGTTGAAGGCTTTTTGCTTTTCAGTTTGTTTCTGCACGAAAAAATACAAAAACTGTCCTGGAGTTCAGAATCACTACAATGAATCATTGTGTTTAATATTCATAGAAAGGATTCCGATTCCAGTTCATAAATCACATCCTAAGTGAACATAGTTTGCTATCCGTGAACTGATCGGAAACATAGTTTGTTACCATTATCGCATGCTGATCGCAGTTATCGAGTTTTCTCAAATCTCAAATGCTGCTTGTGATATGCTAGTTTTAGATGCATTGAAAATGTATCAAATTTGAGAATAGGAACGTCGTTGATTCCCGTCTCAGATTAACTGCACTAAATATTGGCATCTGAAGGCTCTCAAATAGGTATTTATATGCCTATTTGAGAGCCTTCAGATGCCAATATTGATTGAATTTCGTTTTTGATCTCTGTATGATAATTAAAGAAATTTATTATTATTCACTGATATGGATGACTTTTGAAAAATGCACATAACAGAATATTAATATTTAAGTAATTCAAAAAAAAAGTTCGTACTAGCGAAATTTCGTATGGCAGATAAAAATAACGAATCTTTCGATCAAATAATAAGCATAGAAATGATTAAGATTAAAAATTTGAGAGTAGTACTTCCAGCTTGACAATTCTGGAAGATTTTTTTATTGAGAATCGATGTTATTGCTGTCAGATTCGACCATTCCCAGATTAATGCTCATTGTTGAATCTGGCAATAATTTTTGTCTGATAAGATAACGACGTTTCCCAGTACTGGAATTCAAATGCATTGAACTGACTCATAAACATGTACTAGATCCATATCACATAAAAATATTTAAACTTATTAATTTGAAGGTGTACAGAAAAATATCAAAAAAGCATATTTTTAAGAATAAGACTTTACTTTTTACCTAGTATCTGTATCGCTTTCAGATGGATCAGTGTGAGGTAAAAAGCGTCTTAATGGCGATACAGAAATTCGAAAACGCCGCTGATGACAAG
Source organism: Thelazia callipaeda (assembly GCA_900618365.1). Lineage (NCBI taxonomy): Eukaryota > Metazoa > Nematoda > Chromadorea > Rhabditida > Thelaziidae > Thelazia > Thelazia callipaeda. Next base: position 71,716 of record UYYF01004328.1, on the reverse strand, counting down.
TAGGAACATTATTCTAAATGTCTTGCATTACAATAGAGTTCTTCTGATAATCCGAAACATTGTCCAAAATTATAAAACTGACAATCGAAATTATCTCACATTATACAATAAATCTCTAAATTAACTATCAAATGCTTTGCTTTCTAAAACAGATATTTGGGTGGATTTTGCTAATAAATTATTATCACTTCAGATTCCAACACTGGTCAAATTAAAATTAATTTGCAACAGTTGCAATGCAATTGAAGCTTAATGAATATATTCAAATAGCCTTAATCATATTCCTAACACTGTTAATATTGTATTGTATTTGATTGAATGAATCAAAAAATTATTATCAGTCACAAAACAATGACTGATTACTTGATAAAAATCATACATACTGAAATTCAATCAACAAGTTTTCAATCATTTCCAGTAAAAGTCTAAATCGTTCATATTTTAATAATTCTTACTAACGTTCATCATTTATTATTATGATTTCTAAAGTAAAAAAATACAAACAAACTTCAAAGTCAGCAGTGTTTGCGCATTTTTGAAGGGCTAACTTTCTTCCTGAGTGACCATCGTCCTTCGTTTCAGTTTTTTGTTTTTGTTGTGGAAGGAATTCAGCATGTTTCATTTCAAGTTTTTCCTTTGCATTAGCTGACCAAAGAGTGGAAATTTGATTTGCATCATTGTTAATATTAGTCCTGTAGCCACTTCAGAAGATTTACTACTAATAGATATATCAAATTTTCATGCATTAAATTTCTTTGAATTTGAATACAAAATTTTATTTTTCAAAAACTCAAATTTAATTTTACTAATTTAATTTTTTCTTGACTAATTACTGAATTTCAATTAATTTCTGATTGTGAAAACATTGTTTTTTTTATCATGCAATTCTTTAATAGTAATGTGCAGTACTCGATGAGTTTTTTGTTACAATCAAAGGTTTCAAACCTTGCATTCTTTGAATCACAAAAGCTTCCTGGTTTATCAATTTGAATCTCAGAAATATCTAATATTGATGGTTCAAAATCCATGTCAGTGGTATTCCTAGATGCAGATGAAGTCGCATACTGCTCAGGAATTATGAATTCGTTGGATTGATGTATAGGAACTGTAGATTTCGTTACTTTATATGATACTGTCTTATCTGCTTCATATTCGTATTCTGGATATGATGATGGATCAGTGATCGGCAAACTGAAAATTTATCTGCTAAAATATACACAGTTTAAAATTGTGTAGCAAAAGTTTTCCTCTTATTTAGCAGCCGAAAAAAAAGTAAGTTTGAATGTAAAGTTGAAAAAAAGTTGGTTTTTCGTTTACAACAGTTTGATCACTCATCAGAATATTATACTGATAAAAAAGGATAACAGTGAGATTAAGTTATTTAAAGATTGTTAATTTGACAGTAATAACTGAGTCACACAAACCTTTTATACATAATTTTAGAAAATAATATATTTCAATATTTCAAATCTAAGAAAACCGCTTTAATTTGAAACTGAATAATTCACTGATTCATTCAATTAACGTATAAAATTACTTACGTTTTGTTAAAGAAAATTAACAATAAAAGTAAAACGATGATTTAATCTGTATTTTGTTACATTGTGGTAAATCAATTATTACAGTATTTATTAACAAAAAGAGAGGTTTTTGAATTTAGTAAATTTCAACTTTTTAAAATTTCTTCTATTATTATGAATTAAAAACATTCAATTATACAAAGCAGCATGCTGAAATTTTTTAAACGCGGAAAAAGCAATAAATTTTTAAATAAATTACAAAACTTCTAAAGTAATACTTGAATATTTTACTTAAAGTTTCAAAACAATATTAACTTAAGAAGTGTTAAAATTTTATGAATGATTCTAACTTTATGTCTTCTACCGTAGCTTCTTCAATCACATTATCTTGAATGCTATTAGTGCTAATTTCATTTTCATCATAATTGAACCAATCACTTGCTCGATCAGGTTGATTTTTACTTGATAGCACAGACAACTTTGTGTCCATCACGTTAAAATTTGGATTATTATAGTATTCTTTCCTGAAATTTTTAAAAATTCAGTCCCCTTATTTTTTTAATATACAAACATTTTGCAGTCAAAATAATTCTTTCACTAAAATGTACTGATTCAATTATCATCAAGAATCACACATATATCATCAATCTTTCTGCAGTTTGATAGTATTCAATAAGTGTATTTTCCACCTAACTTGTAGATTTTAAAGTTTCCCCAAATTCCAAAATTTTCAAATATGTGAAAAGTATTATTAATTATTAAGGATTCAAAGAACTCACGCAATTGCTTGCTGCTCAGATGTCAAAGGATTCTTAGATGCTTGTGATGTCGTCTGAAATGCAGTTGGCTGCGTTTTTGTTATAGAAGGTGGTAGTTTTGGTTCAGAAGATATCACTAAGGAATCTTCATCAGTCATGTGCATTAAAGAATCCTCTCCTTGCTGAAATTAATTACTATTGTCAAAGTAATGAAAAATATGTACCACAAAAGTAATTCATCTCAAATGCAAACGTTATAATACAAGTAAACCAAATGAAAAAAACACAAATAATGATAGGTATTGTAAATAATATCGATGTTATCAGTGATATCAGAATTTCAACTGATATCACTGTTAGTACAGTATATGTTTCTTGCTTTGCCACATGTATAAACAAATATTACTAATTTTACTTACTACACACTTATTATGATTTGTCAGTATCATTAGTAAAGTTAGATTCACTGTATTTTCTCTCTCAAAACAACGTGTTTTGAACAAAGCATTTCAAATCTGACTTGTCACCTTGCTAAAGTAATGTTAGGTAAAAAAAATAGTAAATCAAGTCTATTAAACAGTAAGTTAAATTATTTAAGTAGTAAATTAAATCTATCATGAACTCTTTACAAAGTAATGAACAATTTTTTAAGCGTCATTGATTTTACAGATCAAAAAGTAATACTTGGTGATAATGTCGATTTTGTTCAGCTAAAGCTAGATAAGCTACAGCTTGCTTCTTCCTGTCTTCATTATCTTCAGTGAATTTTTTTTTTGTGCCTCCAGCCAACTCGAAGATTTTCTTTTTTTCTTCTGTTCTTTCCTGTATATTTCAAATATTTCCAATACCGGAAGGATTAATTTTAAATTTAAAAGTAAAATCAATCAGCATAGATCAACGCATTTATTTGTTTAAACTTCCTCAAAACAAGTACTACTCTAAGATTTCACTTACTTTTAGCAAAAACTTAATATTTGTTCTGAATCACTAGAGTCTTTGCTGAATTCACTCGCTAATATCAGTCTTCACAACAATATCAAGTTGATAAAATTAAGGCATATTACTCACAGCATATTATCTCCAGCGACAACTTACTCACGTAAGTAATTTTGACTTTGTTCAACACAGCACTGCTATTGAACGTGCTAAAATTGCCTACCAAATCATGAAGATGAATCTAATATAATCACTTAATGATGATAATATTACCACTATCTCAAGGACTATTCTAACTAAGACCATTTGGACTACTATTATCTTTAGACTATCCATAAGAAACTTACGTGTATAAGTTGCTGCTGAAGATCGTTATTAGCTTTTCGCAGTCCTCGAACTAAAGACACCAAAAAATAAATAACTAACCTGAAAAAAGCATGAAACGAATTTTTAATTTTTTAAATTACATTCAAAAATCTTCTGATTAAAAAGAGTCTTCAACTCATAAATTTACTTTTGCTACCGATTTAGCACGATGCTCACGTAAATAATCACGCATTAATATTAATTGCTGACGTAGATTTTTGAATTAATTAAATGAAGCAAAAATTATTTTTAATAATTAATTAAACTATTATCAAGTACTATCATTTTCTTCTTGAACTGGACATTTAACAAAAGAAAATAGCACAACTTTGTCTTAGAATTAAAATCTTTTTTCTATAAGTAATTTTGAATGTATGATTGCTTGTTCAATTCTTTTTCAACAATACTTTTTATTTTTTATTTCTCAAAATTTAATCAAAATTAATTACATTAAAAGTAAAAGGACTGGTATAACAATGCCTGGCGAAGCAATATATCTCATCCAGGTCATGACCTTTCTATCCACACGTTTCTCTAACATTTTTGTCAAAATGTTATAAAAGTTTGAATAACCTCTGCAAATTGAAATCACAATATTTCAGTTCAGACTGATTAGTATTAAGTTATCGAACAATCACTTGAAATGATCAGAAATAGAGTTTTTTGTTTTTTTTCAGATTTAAGCATCTATGTACATTTATATGCACATCAATATTTCTTGAAGCCTGCTTAGATGCGAAAAAAATACTATAATAGTTACTATTCTCTTTATTAATTACTATTGTTTTATTTTTAATTGTTATTAACAACAATTATTGTTATTATCATTGTTTACAATTATAATCGTAATAGCTATTATAATAATTATTTCCTTCTTATTATTACCATATTATAATCTTTATAATTTATTATTATTATCGTTATTATTATCATTATCATTATTATTATTTATTATCATTATTACTAGTGCTATTTATTGTCACGAATACAAAGAAAACAAACGCAAAGGGTCCACATGTAGAAGACGGTTTTTTTGACGCAATTACATAACCTACAGGTAATGTACAAAGCAGTAACCATAGAAGTAATACCATTAAGTAAAAGTTGCTTGACCTGAAAGGATTACGTCAAAAAACTGAAGAATGAATTCTGCAATTGAGTAGATGATAAGTTATTGAACAAACGTGATCATTACTGTAAGTTTGGCTTCTCCAAAAAATGAAATAGCAGCACATAATATTAAATTATTAAAAAAATATTTCGTCAAATTAGGCATTTTTCCATGAATCAATTTTCTGAATCATATCGTTACACTAAAGATTTGATTTTTGAATGCTCCCATATCGGTTTCTGATACTTTTGTCTTATCAGAGAAGATTACAAATATGCGTTTTAAAAATTAAAAGAGAAGTGGAAGCTGACTGATAATGCTTGTACAAAAATATGTGGAATATACTGTTTGATAATTTAATAAGTGGCTTTGGACAAAAATCATAATAATATTATTATGTTTTTAATAAATAGAATTTATACAAAAGTATTTAATTGTTGATTTCACAGCTAAGACTGTGTTGACAAATATTTTTTTAAATAATGGTTTTAAAAGGTCAGTGAATACCTAGAAGCACGGAATATCTCACGTGCGGGGACATTGCACGTCATGCATGCCCAACTTCGAATATACATCAAAATGATTAATTTTAAATTATTTAGTGCAGGTAATAACGGTGCGAAAAATAACCCCAGCCAAACCATGCCTTGATTATTAATAATATGAAGGACATTTTCTGCCACTTTGAATTCTCCGTATTCCGGCTGAAAAAAATTCAATTCCATTTCAATTTTATTGTAAAACTATTAAGTCTTTTCACGTTCATAAAGTATTCTACTACAAAAATTACCAAAAATTAGAAAAAAGCTTCAAAAATATTACCTTCAAATTGATATTATAGTATACTTATGATGAAAAGCAATAATTATTATACTGCCATTAATAAATGAAAGATTCTCCGTTCTAATTAATCAATCAATTAATTAATATTACTTAACTTAATTTTATGTAATGCATTAATTAATAAATTGATTTTCTGTTTAATGTAAAATACGTCATTCATTAATTAACGTTTTCTATGAAGTGATATTTGTCAGACATTTTTGTAACTGATAGCAATGATAGATTCGTTGAAACAGGCAGTCGAATGCTTTCAGATATTAGTAGACATCACTACAGTAAGAACTGTTAAAGAATTAATAATCTCTGAATAAAAACTGGCTGGATAAATGTTTAATATTTTTTTAAAATCATAACACGAACAAAAGTAGTTTCGATATCCCAGCACCACCACGAATTACAATATTTTATCCACAAACCGCGAAAGAAGTCGATAACAAGTATCGATGCGATAGTTATTACTAAATCCATAGTTACTAGTTTCACGATTTCCTTGAAATAAAAGCGGTGATAATATTTTGAGTCGAAGAATAATAATTAATATTTATTCACATTTTTATAATTTAGAAAATATAATTTTTTACTTGTCCAATCATTGTTTCCCAACAAAAGTGATTTTCTACGTCAGATTCATTTTTCACAACTATAAAATGAGCTGCATTGTGATCGAATTCCAGAACTGTCTCATTTTTAGATGCTTGTTTCGAAGCTGAAAAACAATTTGCTCACAGAATGTTTTTAGAATTAATCAACAGGAAAAAATAAAGTAAAAGGATTAAGCACAATTGCATAGACTCGAAAATTCAAAATTTGCATAATACTATCACACTTATTGCATAAACTTTAATTAATTAGATTATATCATAGCTTTTCTTAAAAGTTTATGGAATCAATGTTACAGTAGCAAAGGCATAGAACAATACTTTCTACGTAAATAAAAAATGCCTTATAAACTTTACTGCATTCTATGACAACAAAATTACAGCAGCAAAAAGGTATTTTAGAACTTTACCATTGATTATATCTACTACTGGGACTTCTAAACTTGCCCATGGTATTGTTCTGGATACTCCTTTGGTCATTTGGTCAAACTGCAACGAAAAGTTTTGATGTGAAACATTAACTTTACTTTTCAAAAAAACGTTTCAAAATTGATCTAAAAATACAATTGCCTTTTTTTTATTAGTAATTCCTCCTATTCTATGTAAAATTTTTTACGACTGTAGGAAAAAATCTTCTACAATTTGCCATTTTTTACTATTAACTAAATAGTTTGCATTAATGTAATGACTGTATTTTTGAACTCTGTCTTGCGACTTTATTATTTTTCGATGATTACTTCGCTCAGATTTCTTTACTATCTAGTAAGTAATTGTATTACTGAAAACTGTTAATTACTATCTCAGTAATACAATTACTAACTAGATAGTATTTTTTTAAATTACTTAGCAGTGTGTCACAAAATTTTAAGACAAAATCAGATGAAACGTTTGCATTATCAAATTTTTGATTTTATAGAAAAGATAGAAAAAAAATTAAAATTATAAAAGACGAAAAAAAATATGAAAAAGTATTATTTATGTTGAAGTTTTAAGTAAACTATTACTTATTATCCGTCTTAAATTCATTTTATTTAAATAAAAAATATGTATTTGCATTTTTGTCTTGAGAAGTTGTTGCGAATACGTATTTTTCACTTCGCTATTCGCTGACAAAGTTTTTGTAGAAAATAGCTTAACTTTCTTGTAAATATGTAACTTTTGATACTTTTCCAGCAACACTGTAACTTTAATTTTCAGTTATTTGTAATAATTCCTTGAGATGGTAATAAGTTGATCTGACAAAAAAAATTCAAAAATCATTTAGTAATAATCTATTTTTTGAATAAATTTTTTAAATCGTTGAAATTACAAGACATAATCGCTTATTACTGTCAATGCCAAGTTATTGAAATAATTCTGCAGTGTTTTAATGAATTAAATTAACACAAAGTAATGTACTGTGTAGAAATTACTGTAATTTTGATGAAATATTAAATTACATGACTATGTGATTATCGTATGACTTAGAGATTACATCACGGTAGTGCATTTTTTAATTTGTAATATGAAAATATTGTACCTCAGTTGACGGAGAAACAGTTGGATGAAGTGCCTCAGTCACTATTTGAGTATCCTTCTGTAGCAAATTATTTTTTTCCAGGAATTTATTCATTTCCTTTTTATTCTTTTCAGAATTTCCTACTACCGTACTTACATTACTTACTGTTGTTTTGCCTTCTTTCCACTGTTTTTCAGTTTCAGTAGAAGTATTATGCGCAACTTTCGTATAAGTCCATAATTTGTTTTTCAGCGCATCATTTGATATTAGCTGGGTTTTTGTCACTGTCTTTGACTGCAGATTATTTTTAGCCTGTACTAAAGTAATATTACTAATATTATAGTGTACTTCAGGTCGTTTAGTAATATCATCTAATATAATTATTGTACCGGAAGTTACAGTGCTATTAATAGTAGCTTTTTCAGGAATGGTATTAGATAATTCATTATCTTTAAAAAGCATATCATAGCTATCTTCTTTATTTGTAGTAGAAGTCAGTGAATGATGAACCCCCTGCAACGTTGGGGATTCAGATTCTGTATCCATTATTTTAGATTTATTTCTTGATTTCAGAAATTTGCCGCTAGTTAAATTACTGCGATTAATAGTAGTTGCCAATTTTGGTAGTTTAGATATCTTTGACTTTCTCGATGAAGTTCTGTTTACTTTTGTGCTTGTTTTTGTTGTATTTTGCAATTTTTCATTACTTATTCTTGTTGATGCTGTTGTTAGAATCATAGTTTTAGGAGTTTTCCACTTTGATTGAGATTTCCAATGTGGTCCAACTTCCTGCAATGAATCTGCTTCAAATTTATTATTAATAATTATGTAATATTTAATTTTTTGAAAAGCATCCCTAATAATAGTAGCAATGCTCTGATAACTTTTGCAATAACAGTTAGTATTAAATTTTAGGGCAATAGTCTTAATTGCCATTTGGTTTAGCTGAATAATCTAGTTCAGTCTAGTTCAGCATTTTCAAGCTTTTTTTCATTTTTTACTGGAGGGAAAAAATTTGCTTTGTTGCTTCATTTTGTAATTTTATAAATTAATATTATATTTGTGATAGTTCTTAGACTGAAATAAAAAATTATTATTGAGCTAAATTGATGATTTATTTTGATCATGAAAAAATTCGATAGTCAAATTTTGATCAAACTTTGAAATATGGCTAGAAGTGAATGTTATTACATCAAATTTTAACATCTTTCACTGTATTAAAAATACAGTATTAAAGAATTACTTAATTACTTTTAATCAAAGCATTACTTATTCATACCGTCACCTGAAAGAAAAAGAAGATATTTCTCGAAATTTGAATAAAAAGTGCGCAAATTACTTACAGTAATAATGCTGGTATTCAAATTTGGATTCACTTGTATTGGTGGAATCGGAAAAGTCGGTAATGCTGGCGGTCCAATTTTGATTGTTTGAAAAGTTTTTTGATTTGGCAGATAGCTATTATTTAAAAGAATTGCATTTGGATTATTCAAACCAATAGGGCCATAATGTGATTCAACCTTTAAATAAATGATTGAAAATTTCAGAATATAACTAATTACACTTTTATTTTTTGTCATTCACAATTATAACTTTTTGTTAAAATAATTAATTACATTAAAAATTACTTACTAGAAAGTTTTTTAAAAAAAACTATTTTTGTAGTCGATAATTTATAAATGTGGTAGTTTCCATTTATTGAAATTAGAAATCATACAGTATCAAAGAATTACTTAATTACTTTTAATCAAAGCATTACTTATATACTAGTAAGTTTATGTTTTACCATTAAACCATGCGGAAATTTTAAATTTTTCTTGCTACCGCTCGATCTTTTTTGTCGTTTCTCAAAAATTTTTGGTAATTTATCGTAAAAATTTGTAAAACGCTCCATAGATTTCTTAGCAAATAAGTTAGCTTGTTGTCTGGTATTAAAATTACGACTAACAAATATACTTTTCGTTGAATCTTGTTCATTACCGAGAATCTGTAATAAAAATTTATGAATCCTAGCTAGCATTCAAATACCGCCATATAATCATTTTTAAAATTTAGTTCTAGTTCTTTATTATTATTGTTCATTTCAATAAATATTTATTGTATCTTCATCACATAATTTAAATGATTTGTTACACAGAGTATTCTATTTCTTTCTCGAAAGTATGAAATTGAGAATAATCCGATTCTATCTTTAGCAGAAAGGTTTGAAGGTCATAAAACATTATTATCTACCAAACACCTTATGTAAAATCTTTCACCCTAAACCGTAAACTACCAATTTCAATTGATATTTCGTTTTCTGAATTCAAATACAGTCTACATACTACTTACTTGTTTTCGAAAATTCGCATACTCATTTTTAGTTCTAAAATAAATCTCGTGACATTTAAGTAATCTATTATACCCAAGCAGAACTCAAGTAATCGAACTGGGTAACCTAATATACTGAAGTTGAAGTTGAATTATGTATTTGTAAAATTTTAAACTAAAATCGCTGCATTTTTAGCACTAACAACTCAGTCTGGTCAACATATCTAAAAAATTTTAAATCGAAACACATCAATTTTGACTCAAATTTGGTTTTTTGAGAATCCAAAATTAAAATCTTTCCAGGAATTCAATTTTTAAAAATTTTTAATTCAATAAAACTTTTTGAAAAATTTGCGAAGAAGAAAAAATTTTCTCTGAAACTCTTTTAATTTTGAATATGCAAATTTTTTGCAAGAAGTCAAATTTTTGTGAGCATTTTACGTGTTTAAAATATTTCAAATTAACTAAAAAATAAGTTTCAGTAAAGCTTATTTATACATTTTAAAATTAAAACATAAACATTTTGTTCACTTTTGAATTTGTTTTTTAACAATATGAATACTTGTAATGAAAACCAAATAAATACTGTCAATAACAGTAACAATTTGTTTATTAACCATTCGTTTGGATCGTTCATTAACTGTTCGTTCATCGATGATTTGAATAAATTCGTTTCCTCGAATTTTGTCAAGTTTTTCAAATAACGCAAATATAAATGTAATGTAATTGAGTACATAAAGAACCAAAACTCTAAAATTTTTTAATTTAATTAAAATAAATTTATGAAAGCTTTTAGCTTTAAGCACAAAAATCTAATTACCTTGAAGTGAAATTACTGTATTCATTACTGTAAAGACTGAATAACTTAATTGTATTAAAAATATGTAATTGATTTATAGTTTCAAATACAAATACAACTGATACCAATTTTAATAGTTTTTTTGTTAAATTTTCACATTGAATACGAAGAACTTTTATATTTTATAAAAATTTATGGCAATTTTAGTTTTGAAATTTCTACATATTGCAAATTTCTTGTAAATAACAAGTAAAATAACTTTTTAAAATTAACTTGTAACTACTCAAATTTTGATATTTGCAAGAATAACCTCGTCAGATGTGCTCGAAGGGCGGTTCGTGGATGATACCTTTCTACCTGTCCAATAAGGTCGAAAATCATTGGAAAGACATGAGTTATGGTAGCAATTATTGTAGGTACCTGTGAAAATGCAAAATAAACTTAGCTAAAATAAAATTGTATATTTATTGCAAACTTTTCGCCAAATAAAACCTATCAAAATTTTAATTTTATTTTTCAGATTTTATTAAATTATATTTTATCATATTAAATTAATTTAATATGATATTAAATTTTTTATAATATTTAATTAATTAGATTTTATAGTATTAAATTAATTTTATTTTAAATGGAAATAAAGTGTACGTTTTAAAAATGTTTTTTGAAGTAAATAAGTTCGGTTCAAAATTAACTTCGAAAATTTTATACATTTTTAAAGTAATTATTTTTGCAGTAAATATTTTTGTCCAGTTATAAACGTATTTACTGATTGATTTTGAATATAAATCAAATATAAATAAAATAATTAGTATTAAAAATTAAATTACAACAACAATTAATGTATGTAAAATGAATCTACTTGATTTTTAGTGAATAAACTGCCTGTTTTTTCAACTGCTTCTGAAGACTGTACAGCAAAAGAAATAGTATAAATCGAAAATGCAAGCATAGCTAAAATTACTGCATTTGCTATCAGTCGAGCGAGGAAAAGCAGTGGTTTAAATGTTTTACCCAAATTGACCCGAGATTCCGCGATTGATTCCTGAATGCATAATCAACTCAATCGATATTAGTTAATTATAATTAATTATTATTAATTAAATTCACAAGATGTCACATTGAAAATGGAATTAAAATGATTATTTTTACAGAGACAAAAAAATATACTCAGTAAATGGATAATGGATTACAGTGGATTTGTAGATTTGTCAGTCATCAGATCAATTATGATCAGAATACATTTTTGATTCATTCTGAGGATTAGTAAGTTAATAATGTCTATAACTTTATGAAAGTATGATTTTTTTCCTCTCAGAAATAAAGTAACAAAAATATGATAAACCCTTAGTTTAATAATAATTGCCATTGTAGTATTACTGGCAGTTTCGTTGTTTCCAACAGTATAATCCCAACCATTGAATAATTTCCAAGTAAATGTGTACTGATCCGTTCGTTTTCCTGAAGTCTTACTTAGTCGAGCATTTATTGCCATTCTGAAACTTTTATTATCAGCTAATTTTCTAGCTAAATCTTTAGTTCTATCAATGCTTAAACTCAAACTTCCCTTTTTTTTAAACCTTCCTGCATCATAGTTTAACCAACCTTTAGTTGGTTGACAGCAAAAATTTGCATAATTATAACTTAATTATTATTTGCTCTTAGAATTTCTCTCTGATTCCAACTTTAATAATAAATATTGCTTCTGTCGAATTTTATTTTTAATAGAAGATGTAATTATTTGATCAATTATTTAGTTTTGTGTGTATTTTTGCTCTAGATCAGTATTAATTATTAATATTCTTAAATAAATTGCAGTTTCTGATGAAAATTTATGCTTACTTTCTGAGAATCGCAAAACAGCTATATCCTAGTACAAATAAAGTAATAATAAAATAAGCCAATGGCACGGCATATCGTATCTGTGATCCGACAAATTCATCATCACTGTAGTAACCGTAAAATAATGGCGAATATTTGAAATAACCCTAAAGTTTAAATCACTACTAAACAATTAATCACTTTAATATTTACTTGGAAAAAATCAATACTATATTGTTAATAATATGTTCTTTAAAATTGCCAGTATTTTACAATGAGCTATTAAAGAATATATTTATTTGATTATTTCAATCCGTTTTGTGTATATTTTGCTGTAGATCAGTAGCAAATTTATCGTTATTAGAAAAATCAGTTATTATTAATAATTTAATAATTTGACATTACTTTCATTTTACTTTGGTTTTATTTTATTATGATTTCATTGTTTTTAAAAAATTTTTAAATATAACAATAAAATTATTTTTACTTAGTGTTAGCATCTGATTTGCATAATAAATTTATTGCTTTAATATTTTTAACCTAATTGGTCTTATTTTTACGCAAAATCTAATCTTTTTCTTAAGAGGCAAAAATTTTCGCGCCCCAAAAATCAAGTTAATTAGTCAGAAACAAACATCAAATTGTGATACAACTTGTAGTTCATCCGCATGGATTAGTTCATTTGGTGGGATCACTTTTCTGGACATAGTACGGTTGATGCGACTTACATCAGCTGTCGCATCTGCTAACATCTAAAATTCAGCTATGGCAATACTACTTTTATTATAACTAATTTTATTCGGTGAACAAAATTACAGAAATCAAAAAATAAATTATGTATTTAGTTAATGGAAAATAGAATTCAAAAAATAAGCAATGCTTGATGAGATTAAGTCCTGCAAAGTTTAAGCTCAAATATATTATTGCGATGTATTTAATGGTAAGACTGTAACAAACATGATGGATTCTGTAAAGGAATTATCAAATATGTTCAATTAAATATAATTATATATCTTTCAGTTTTTCAATTCCATTTCCGATTAAAAATTTTGAATAAAATAGTCAAAGAAGACTAAAAAGCAAACAGCACTACGGAATATTTCATTGCAATTTGCTTCACACTTTTGGTGATTATTTTTTTGCATAAATTATTATTGTTTTAGGCGATAATCGTCATTTGCATTATTCTTTGAATTAATGCAGAGAAAAATTGTATTTACTTCGATCAATTTATTTTTATATATTACTTATATTAAAAATAGCTGAATACTAGAAGCAAAGTTCAAATAAAACCTCTGGAATGACGATGAATGAGATTATAATCACTGTAATGATCAAATTTACAAAAACGATCCAACGAAGAAACGTGAAATATGATGACACAACAGAGCCAAAATGACCTAAAATTATTGAGCATCCAAATCTGAACTCTTGGATTCTGTTGCTCTCAAAGTTTTTAGGGTCAAAATATGAAAATAAATGTAGGAAAAATTAATAATAAACAAAAATCAAACTTTCTATATGTTTAATTTTAGCTTCCCAAGGTATTAAATAAATTTTCACGTTATCGGCCCAGCGACATAAAGCTCGCCATTGTTTTTTCAATTCTACCTTACACAAGTGCGTTCTTGACACTCGACATTCGTGTTGTTCCAAATATTTTTGAGCTAATCTGAAAAAACAAAATGGCTGTAGTTATATGGTTCACGTAAATCACGAGTAATCATAAAATACACGTAATAACAATCATTTATTTCGTGAATAAAATGAGTAATTTGCAAAAAAAAAAACAGGAATATTCAAATTAGTATTACTATTCATGGCTGGTAATGTGTCAAGAAAAAATTGTTGGTCATAAATTAAATCGTTTATCAATCTATAATTTGTCACGCTAATCAGCTTCGAATTTATTAAACAGAACTGATTAACTTAAAACAATTATCAGAAAAGTTTTCAATCCACAAAATGCATTCTATAAACTTATCGAAAAATTGAGTCATAAAATTTGTTATATTCAAAAATACAAAAAATTGGTAAATGGAGCATAAAGTGTGCCTTTTTCCATTTTCAATATATTGTACGAAAGAATTATTAAAATACTCGAATTAATATTAATTACATAACTTATATCAATTATATAATTTATGTTAATTATACAATTTGTGTTAATTATCGTATTCATATTAATTATATAATTTGTGTTAATTAAGTAATTTATGTTAATTACATAATTTATGTTAATTATATAATTTTCTACACTTTGAAAAAAACTTTAAGGAAAAAATGGATTATCACAACTTTTTGCTTGGCTGAGAAAACAAATAAACATTGAATATTTAGATTGTTTTTGTTTTTAAATAAAAAGGCTGCAAACTTTGAATTTTTTTTGCAAAATAAACAGAAAAATTTTTCAAAGTGCTATTTTTTGAAATTTTTGAAATTATAGCAGAAAATGAAACACTACAGCACAGTGTGGAACGATTTGCAACAAGTTTAAAAAATAAATAAATTAGTTAATTAATTAAAAAGTGAGAAACAAAGAAAAAAACTTAGAAATTGTGTAGTTATTAAAAAAATTAATAAATTGATTAATTAATTAGTTAAATAATTAAAAGGGAAAAATCAAAGAAATTTGGAAATTTTCTAATTATTGATATCTTAAAATAGTTTTAAAAAATAAAATTTGACAATTATTTTTGTTGAATAGATTTTTTGTCTAAGTTAAATAAATATTTAAATAAGCACACGTGAATTCGCTCAGAATATTTAAATTACACAAATTTATACACGTACAAACATGCGATAATATTCTTTAGTCTGATCTACGTATAAAAATTAACGGTAATAGTTTCTAAAAATGCCATTCTTAATTCACGCAACATAATTTTGGTATTTGTGCCGGGCAAATCCATAAAATCTGCATTATTATTGGAGGGAAAGTAATTTTTGAGTTTCTTGAAATTTGAATTTTATGTAAAATTAAAATTTTGATTTCTATTTTTATCAGAAGAAACTAGCATAAGAGTGATTACTTTTTGCATTATTTCTTAATTTTAAAAAATTTTTAAAAATTTTTTAGCAAAAATTTATTTTTAAATTTGAAGAAATTATTGCAAAAAAGTAATTTGCAAACAAAAATTAATTTTTTGCCATCAGAAATTTTATGAGAAAATTTTGAAAAGACGTTTTTTAAAAAGAAAAACGTGGTAAGATTTTACCGAAGTGTGCGTCGTTTCCGTTTCATATTCCATGGCTGGCAGCGTAATTTTCCAATCCCTTCTTTTTTTTGCCGAATTCTATCGAGTAATATCTGCCGGGTCATTGGTTTACCGTTCTCTATTCTGTCATCTTGTGCCTGACCTTTTGGATCGAGAAATACTTCCGTTTCTCTACAGTACATTCGAATTTAAGGCTTTATTACTTTGAATATCTCAAAAGTAAGTAATCAGTTCTCTATTATAAATTAATGTTTGGCTTGACTTTATACTTAATTATAATAACTTTTATAACTTTCAAGAACAGTGCCATAAAATAATATCTGATTGAACAGTAAGATAAGTGATAGTAACTGATATGGCTAAAGTGATAACTTTCATCGATGCAATAATTGTCCTGCAAATTTGACATATGAATATGTTTAGTATGTCAAAATTGCTATGTCGTATATATTCCTTATATTATTACTTATTTTGTATATATTATAATTTGTATATTATAACTTTGAAACCATTTAATCTTTAAAATGAATATTCTAATTTTTAAAATGAGTATCTGATATACATATTTGTATTTAATTACATTTTTAACTAAATTAAATTGCATAAGTCTTAATAATATAATGTCCACTTTGGTAATTAAATTAATGAGTAAAAATGTTATCAGATAGCAATGCTAATTTCATTTGTTGTATATTTGTCTAAAGTTAATTTTTATCAAAGAAAGTTAGTAAGCACTAAAACTTCAAAAGCTAATAAAGAATAAATCTCAAAGTAGAAAAAAATAATGTTGTTTTGCTTTCACAGACATCACAACTGCTATAATTTAAGGCTTTATGTTAAATATAGTGCTCGAACTCGAACAACTGATTTTTTAATCTTTTTTGAATAAACAATTTTTATAAATATTTATTACTGAGCTCAGTAAAAGACATTATATTAATTAAATGTAAAGTATTAATTTTGCAGTTTTCAATTTCGATTATTTTCAAATTCTTGCAGTCAATAGCAACTAAATTCGACATTATAGCTAAAGAATATAGCTATCTGTTCACGATATATCATTTGATTTCGGAAATTGCTTCAGTCATAAAATTAACAAAAAATATATTTTTATGAAAAACAAGATTTTAGCAAAATATAACAATAATCGTTTAACCTTACCTAATTGACTTTAAGTATATCTAACTTATTACGTCTAATTACGTTTGACTTATTATGGGGCACAGTACTTAACGCCACAATCAAACAAGGAACTCACTCTTGCAAATTGCTATTGTCTGTATAATGATCTGTAGATGGACGTGAAACTCGACGGAATAATCGATTTGGACGGGAACTATTTCGACGGAAAATCGTTATTAAATCATGAAAAACTGATCCCCGACGTATGCTCGGTCTGGCAAGTAACGCCGACGGCAACGTATCATCACGTTGATTTACAAAACTCATTCTTCACAAATACGTAATGCAAAACAGAAATGGCTCGTAGTAATGGCGGAACTGATTTTGCATCCTTCCCACTATTACCTATTTATTCGGAAAACTACGATACAAATGACTGAATTTTAAAAAACAATTAGTAAGTTCAAGTCTTACATAGAAGGCATTTATTAAAGTCCACCAAATATTGTAGATTTAAGTAAATTTTACAGTGCGAAAATTTTTTAAATTCAAGACTTAACCACTAGGAATAAGGTTAGATCAATTTTTTTAGACTAAACTAAGATATCAAATGATCACAGTTATTTTGTACAAAGATATTTAAAATTTTAATGGAAATTCCTAAGCTATTTTTTGAATCAAAAATAAAATGTTGCAGAAAATTGCAGTTTTATAAAGTAACTAATATAATTTTATGAGATAATACGATATAATTAAATAAACACATTTAAATTGTAAAACTACTTTAAAACTTTTAATTACAACTATGCCAAATTATGCGCATCTATCATAATTCTTAAGTTCACTGGTATTATTAAACTCTAAGTTATTAATCACAGCACTATTTTAAAGTAATCATATTAACTAAAAGCAAGAGTAATTATTATAAATAATTAATGACTTGGTAATTAATTATTAAAGAGAATACTTTTCAAAGGTACCTGCTTGATCTTCAATTTAAATTCAGATTAATATCCGATCATATATCAGTTAAATAAGTTCATAAATCAACCACTAATATAAGCATTAAAAGCAAAAAATTAAAATAGTTTGAAGCAAAAAATGAAAAAAAAAACAAAAAATGAAAGAAAAAATTTTACATTTTTATTTTGAAGCGAGAGAATTCGACAAACTTAATGAATCAAAATGATTTAAAATAATTTACGGACAAAATACTGAAGAAATTCAAGTGGACAAATTCAGATCGAATACAGTCAAAAAATAAAATCAAAATAATTACTCGATAAAACATTAATAAAACTAATAAAAATGATATATTTGATTTTATCAAAAAGCGAAATTTTTATAAAAATTTTAGAAAACAGAATTGAAAAGTAAAACTTTGGTTTTGAAGCATTTGAACGCAAATTTAAATTTGTAGCAACAAGAAGACTTATATTTGAAAAACAAAACTGAAAAGAAAATTGAGAACTTTGTTATCAGAAAAAAAGTAAATCAATTTTTGAAAGTATTATTATTCAGTGATTATCAAAATTTAATTATAATTATTATACAGTAACTTTTTAGAAAATACAGTTACTGTAGAACTTTTGTAATAAAAAATATAAAAAACAAGACAATATGTTACGATTTAAAATAAATAAGTTATTTAGTCTTTTTTTTTTGCATATTTCAAACTAATCATTTTTTTCAACTACATAGCAATGATTGAAGTAATCACGAAAACATTATATCAAATATTAATTTAAAAACAATAACTATCTAAAATCTTATACAAAATATTTTTATTCATTAAAAAACAATAATTATTTATCAGTAATGCAGAAAATAACGGATCATCTAGTAAAATATAATGCAAAACTTGAACAAAGCATTTTTACTTAACAAACTACAATTATTATTATCCATCCGATTGGATGATTTTCGTAGAATAATTGATCACTTTAAAACCACAAAACTGATCATTTTGTGCATAACAACTAAAAACTTTATCTTACCTACTTTACATTAGAAAAGTAATACTACGTTACATATTGTATTACGTTCATTTACTGCGTAATACTGACTTTTGCTGATTAATTATATTTAAAAGTGATCATTAATTATTTATATTAAGTTTGAATCTAAATAAAATTTATGCAGTTGGTACCATTGTTACTTGCTAATTTTATTAGATCCTATAAACTGAAAAAGTTTCAAATCAAAACAAACAGCATTTTTTAATTAATTACTAGCTATATTTTAGTACTAACTGCAAATTTGCTTAATTAATCAGCTATAATACGGTTTAAAAACCAAATTTTTATGTCAAAATAATAGAAAAAAAGAAAAAACGGAAAAATTTGTTTGAAAAAATGAAGAGTACAACAAAATTAATGAACTAAACGTTGCAAAACTAAGAATGATTTTGAGATAAGAATTTGAAAAAACTGATAAATATTGTAAACGAGAGAAAAATTAGTTTAGAACTAATTTATTTTAATCAATTGATTCCCTCCAATAATTAGTAACTTTTTGAAAATTGAAAAAATATCAACAATTTCAGAAATTCTTTACTGTTTTTTTAGAATAATAAAACTTTGATTTTGGACAAAATTGCGCATAATTAGATAGCATTCAATTTTATAAACTGTTAGTAGTAAAGAATGAAGCACAGAAATGCTAATTTTGATTTGATTACTTAATTATTCAAAAGTAAACTTGTCAGCTTCACAGATGATTCTATAACTTAATAGCTGCAATTTAATGATGATTAAAAATTTTGTCCAAATGGTAATTAAATTAATTAAAAGTAATAAATACGTCATTATCGAGACAATAAAAATTACTCATAATAGCATTTATCAATTTGTGTACAGAATATGGGGAAATTTAAAAAAACCAATTATCAAACTTACTCGAACCAATTTATATGGATTGTTTGACCTTGTTGCTATAACTCTTTGAGTTTGTATAACTTTGTTCTGATCAACTGATGATCAGTCAATTTGAATTTGCATAATTTTATCAATTATAGTAAAAATACACTATTCTAAATAAATTTTAGCCAAGCAGTTAAGAAATCCACAGGATCAGAAGCAAAAAAATTTCGAACAAAAAGTAAGTCAAAAACATCGAAGTGTAAAATTGATCTGAATTTTTAATCAAAGAAGAACACTTTGATATTTTACAAAAATAAATTGAATTTAATAATAATATAATTTTGCACGAAAAAAATTGGATTTAAAATATTTCATTTCCACTATTCATTATTTTAATTTCAACAATTTACAAATAATTTAATCCATAGACGCAGCATTTTGAACTTCAAGTTAAAAACTTCGAAGGTAAGTGCTAACTTGATTTAGAATTCCAATCAAAAATATCAATAAAACTTAAAAACAAATAATTTAACAAAAGTCAAAGGTTAATTGATACAATAATTGAAACGACTTCAAGCAGCAATTAAAGAGCATTTTTTTAAGAACTAACTTATTAAAATTATTTTTATCACATTCTTCGGGCAAGTTCTTGCAAACAATTACTTGTTTAAACGCAAGAAACAGCTGACCTCTCTAACAAAGTTTATTTTCAAACTTATAATGTTATCAGTTCAGCTCAAAAATCCTGAACTGATAACATTGTGTGAAATAATCAAGTTTTATTCAGCATACCTTTACGTTCAATCACTTTATCTCATTTGAATTTTTTCACTTATTTACTTTTTAAACTTACATTTTAGTACAAAATTAATCTCAAACTTTAGTCTGAATAATTACTTCTTGGTTTCATAAATAACTTTATACTTTTTTAATTAACAATGTAATTCAAAGTTTTCCACTATTTATTTCACTAATTAGTTATAAATTATTATAATTGTCTAATTAATTTGATCATTTAATATAGGAATTATTGAGTAGAAAATATTGGTTTGTGAATGCATTTCTTGCCTTTTAGCTAGCTTAATTGCTTTGTTTTTCTATTTCTTTGCTATAAAAATTAGTAATTAAGCGTTTGAAAGGCAAATTTACACTAAGCATAATATTATTTTGCTTTTTATCTTTTTTCTCAATCTTATATCATTTTTAGCTGAGTTTATTTCAACCAAATTACCACAAAAGTTAATTCAATGAAAATTGGAATTAATTTATAAATTTTGATTATTTGAATTTCTGATGATTAAAAATTTATTAATATTTAAGCCTTTGTTTTAGGCTGAAAATTGTTGCGCACACATCCTTTTAATCCATTTATAATTTAAAAAATTATACAGATTGAATTTTACAAATTGAACAATATATCTTTAATTATGCATATATCTTTAATAATACATATTGAACAATTTCAAATTAGCTCTATAAATTTTGTTAAAATCGCTCAGTTCATTTTATAATCTTGTGCTTTTATTTAATATAATATTAATAAATGGATTTTATTTATGAAAAAAAATTGGTATTTTTCTTCAAAGTCTGGCACATTTTTGAGTAATAACTTTTTTCTTACATAAATTTCTTTGCAGTTATGAAGTTTAACTAATTACTTAGTCTAGAAGCCATTTATTAGTAAGTTTTATTGATTACTACATGGACTGAGATATCTCTGAACTCAATATCATATTCAATTACAATGTATGCTCTCTACTGCCTTATTTGATGAAAATATGCATAAATTATGTTCCATCTACGGTTACTTTTGCATTACTTTACAACTCAAAAATAAACGATCAAAATAAACCATATAAAAAATTTTTAATTTCATTTAATGCTTAAATAGCTTTTCTTCATTTATTTTGCAAAATTAAACAAACTATATCCACGTTTGATCATATTTTTCATATTTTTAGGAAAAAAATATTTCAAATTCATTAAGTATAATTTTAGTCACTTCATTATCACTATAATTAGCTTTACTCTATTTATTGCAAAATTATTATCGTAATTATTAATACTAGTGCTATTAGTACCAACATTAATAGCATTGGTATTATTATAGCGTTATTAGAAGTACTAAAATTAGCACGATTATTATCAGGATTTTATTAAATAAAAAGTACACGAGTACCAATTTATGTTCATTTTTCGATCTAACTTGATCTGCTAGAAAATCGTTATAATCCATGATCATAATTTGTTTTCTCACCAAAAAATTATTTTTCAATTTGCCTAAATTCACTATAAGTTATTATGTAATATTTTTGTGATTATTTTCATAAAACATTTAATTTAGTTCAAGCATTACACAATTTGTTTAGAATTATATACAGTATTTTGCAGACAAATAAATTTGTGTAAATAATATTTTATCATTTACCTAAAATGACATTTGTGCAAGTAAATATAACTGAATATGAAAAAATTATACCGAAAACTATTATGCAAAATTAGTTAATCTCCAATTATACACCAACTTGAAGTTAATGATTAAAAAGGTCAAATAAAAATTGAACTAACGAAAATGTGAATAAAATATCAAGCAGTTCTTCCTCGAGCATAGCTTTGGGTGTTGAGCGTTTCCTTCTGAAGCACGTGTCTTGTACTGTTGATGGAGACAGGTCAAGAGAGCTGATATAAATTTTAACGCTTAACAGTCAGAATTAATCATCAAATTAATAAATTTAATAATGCATACAATTAGAATTGAAGAATTTTGAAGTCAAAGTAAGTTTTTCTCCACAAAATGAATTTTTGTTGCTTTGTGGGATTATTAATTTGAATATTATTTAGACCAATTTTTATTTTACACGAACAAATTTCAATTTTATGTTTAAAAAGTAAAAGAAAATATTAAAAACAATTAATAAGCCCAGCTTTAATTATTTGTTTTATTGTTAACATGTACAAACATATATCTTCCTATGAGTAGTCAAGTATTTAATCGTCAAAATATATTAAATTTAGATATTTTAATCATAAAACGATTAGGTCGAAGATGAATTTTCGGCAAAAATCTTCAATCATAAGATGATAAGCCTTATTTTAATGAAAACTTTGGCTATAGCTGCTATTTATGTTTGAAATCAGAATCCGACAGATCAAATATTATAATCTAAATTATTATCGAAAATATTAATACTTGTATTCAAAGTGAAATTAACAATGCTAATGACAGTAAATACAATAGCCATAATATGGCTTTTTGTGCTTGAAATTAGTAACTTATTTAAATACAAAATTGAATATTTTAATATTTAAGTACAAATTGCTAATATCCTCTAAATATAGTATGTAATTCGAATAATTTATTAAGTACAAATTGTTTGAATTATATACTATATTTTGAGGATATTAGCATAAATAATCATTCATTACTTCAGAGTCTTAAATTTCAAAATCTTCCAAACATCTAATTAGGTATGTGCTTAACAATATTTCTTTCACTTTTTGGGTAATGAAAAAGTTGGAGTACTGTATGTACAATAATAAAATATTGCATTGGTATCGAGACAAAAATCAGTAATTAAGCGTACGCAACAAGAGATAGCATTGCTTATGATCGTAATATTATTAAGACAAATATTAATACTCGTTTTAAAGTAAAATTTATAATGTTATGTAAGTATAAGTTACTAATTTCAAGCACAAAAAGCCATATTATGGCTATTGTATTTACTGTCATTAGCATTGTTAATTTCACTTTGAATACAAGTATTAATATTTTCGATAATAATATTATAATCAAAAGCGATACTATTTAATATCTGATTTTAGTATTTATATAAGACGAAATACTATCAAAAATTTTCTAGTGTTTGCTATGTTTATAATATTTTGTTCAGTACAATGTTACAAAAATATGGTAGTTTTTATTTGCCATTTGAAAAATGAAAAAACTTTGATTTTGGCAAATAATTCCTGCACTGAATACTCAATATACAAATTCGCTTCACTGCAAAAATCAAACTTTCTTGAAACTGACTTAAATCTTTTGTAAATATGCTAGAATATCTTAACTTTACACTAATACTTTGGCCTAAATTTGTTTAATCAGTAAAATCCAATTTATATTTTATTTTTCAAGCGTGTTTCAAGTTGTGATGCAATTTTTTGATAAGTGTCAAAAGTGAAAGCTCAACAAAACAATACGGATTAGAGCTAATCAAAATATGTCAATGCAGATTTTAATTTTTAGTAATAAATTTAGTTTAAATTATTCAAGTAATAAGTTATATTTCACTGATCACATTATCTAATAAACTTTGAAAAGTAAAAGTTTAGCATAACGCATTTCTACCTCTTACAAATTTGTAAATTTTTAATTTAAGTTTTGTTATGGCTCAATTTCTTTATTAGTTTTAATTAAAACATATACAATGCATTGAAGAAAATGTAAATTGAAACAATTAAAATATTTCTTTTCATTGGTTTATTGCAAAGTGTAGTTGTCATTTAAAATTTTAGAAATCAAAAACAGAAACAGAACTTACTTATTTGCTGCCATTTTTCGTGATTATCTGAATAAGTTCTGCCAAGTTTAAACTCTACCTTAATGACCACAACAAGTAAAAAATTGGACAGCCAGCTTTGTTTAGTTTATAGTTATTAATCAAAATGCAGTCATAGTTCTTAGTCTGAAAGTAATATTCCAAAAATAATGCATAATTCAACTTTTCAACTTTTGTTGGATAAATAAAATTAGTTAATTTTACAAAATTAAAATTACAAAAATGTAATCAGTAAAAAATGAATTTTGTACTAAAATAAATTTAAATGAATTTTGTACTAAAATTAAAATTTCGAAAAATTTGCTGCTTGCATTAATTTCAAAATGCTAATACTGAGCAAACTTGTAGATGAAAAAGTAATGCTAACTTAAAAAACTCAAAGAGCTTTCTACTACGCCTTCATGCTCTTAATTTAATGTCACTCATAAAATCGTTTTTGAAAATAAAAAGCGCAAAAAGTGGCACCAACTTTTTTAATTAATATTTGTTCATATTGAATCAGAATGAAAATATGATATTGAATTTATTCTATTATGGAATATCTGTTCGATTTAAATATCAAATTTATATTAGTTCGATACTGTGCACATATGGTATATAACTGAACTTCATGAACCAAACTATTTACTGTACAAACTATTTACTGTAGTTGAACAAATTTAAATATAAAAGGTAATTTGTGCTATAATTTTGTACAAGTTTAAATTTACAGCAAACTGATAAGCCATTACTAAAAATTTGAAATTTTAGAGTGATAAAAATCAGTTTCAAACTTCCTATCAAATATACCGAAGATTTATTTCACATAAAACCTTCAAAGTTTATATAAACTTTGCAGATTTCAAGTTGGTCTTGCTGATACGGAAGAATCTGAAAAGGAATTACTGCATAACTGATGAATTTTTAAATTATAATCTTGATATTATGCATTTACAATTTATGGATAGAATTCATAACTAATGTTTGAAAGAGCAAAAAAATTAGGTCGTACTACAATTTTATGGCACTTTTATGTATTTTAATTCTAAAAGAGCATTTATTTTTTTCATTTTTCTCTCAGTTTGAAATGATATTATTTTTCAACTTAAAGCCACAAATTTGATATTACTTGATAGGAGTGGAATTTGCATTCAGCACACAAATTACTTTTTACTTATGGGTTCATCTAATCAAAAATAACTTGTGGTTTCCAAAACTGATGCAAATTTCTCGAATAGCTGAATAATTTTGAAACAAAGGATACTTAGAGAAAAGCGTCAACTGGAAATTAAGAATCAAAAAACTACAGTTGAAAACAGATAATTCTGTTTAAACACTCATTTTTGATCACGCAATATTGAATATGAAAATTTGTTTTGAATATTGCTACGTTTAATTCAGTTTGTAATATTAACAGCAGTAATAATTTTGATTAAAATACTAATATCTCATTTAATTTTTAAAAGAATTACAGTAAGTCACAAATATCGAAAATAATAATTTTGGGTGGAGTTAGCGAAAACATAAACTGTTTGAAAGCAAATTACATGCATTTTCAGGGATAAATTTTTGTACGAGCGAAGAATTAGTCTTTATTATATGTTAAGATTACTTACTTTCCACATAAATTCATAATCTGGTTCTAAAATTCTTGAATAACTTGATTTGAATATTTTTTTTACTCAAAATAGCGATAAATTACTTGATTAAGCAAGATATAGTTTTCAAGGAAAATTGAGCTCTTTAATAATTTATGAGTGGAGCTTAAATTACTGATTCTTGTGTTCATTATCAGTTAAAAATTCTGTGGGATAAAATTTAGTCTCCGACCAAAATTATCATCTAATCACTAGCACTGATTACAAAAATGATATGATTAAAATTGAGTTCAACATTTTTGAACGAGCTTTTCGTGAGAAAGAAATAGTATGAATACAACGATTAAAAGGACAAAAGGTTTGATGAAAAATTAAGAACAATTTTGGTGAGGAAAGGAGAGAATTCTCATTCAGTCATGATTCTTGATGCATCCTGAAATAGCGAAGTGTGCTTTGGAGGCGATCTGCTGGAGTTAAATATTCAACAACGGAAGGCAATTAAGTGATATGTAAGTATGAACTTTGCATACAAGTAAAGTACAAATTTAATTTGAGTATGGAAATTTAAAACTTGCTAAAATGTTTGCAAATTATTTTGAAATTGTCGCTTTTGTGAAGATTACTTCTGATTTATATTTTAAATATCTGGAAATAAAAACAGGTAGAAGTTTTTACTTTGTGTATTACTATCAGTTTTGAGATAGAATTGAGATGAGCTCAGACATATGGCTTGGGAGTAGAAGTGGATTTGTAAGGAAGGATCAGTGTTCAGTGCGTAATGAAGAATACGCTGAGGATATGGAGATGTTGGAGAAAGAGATTGAGATGGAGGCTGAACATGTATTTCGGAATGCTGCTTTGAATTTAATTACAAAACACTGCAAAGAGTATAACATTTCAGAAACTTACAGGTGACCAATTACTATACTAATATTGTCATTAACAGTTGAGTGTATATTAGATATTTAAGTGGAATTTCTGAAGCCATAAATAATATAGCTAGAATTTTTTGGAGAAACAGTATTTTGCTTTCAGTCTTTGGTACGACTGTGATTTAAAAATTGAAGTGAATACTAAGGATTTGAAGTTGGATAGTTTGCTTGCTTAAGGATATACTCTCATTGCAGCGAATTATTCTTGTCGAAAATGTTTTTGTAATTA
This sequence comes from Thelazia callipaeda, assembly GCA_900618365.1. Classification (NCBI taxonomy): domain Eukaryota; kingdom Metazoa; phylum Nematoda; class Chromadorea; order Rhabditida; family Thelaziidae; genus Thelazia; species Thelazia callipaeda. The sequence continues at coordinate 44,660 of UYYF01004328.1, read as the reverse complement.
AATTAGATTGAACATAATGCTCTGGAAGATCGGAATGTAATTTTCAGTAAAAATATCATTGTTTTGTTTTCTGGTTTCATCTCTTCGATATATGAGAAGTTGCATTACCTACTAGATTAATCTGAAATTCAGCTCGAAATCATTTTGCTTGTAGATGGAGGTTGCTTCCAGTTTCATTCAATTTAAACCAAATCTTCACTGCTTCTAGTAAAATCGTAAACTATCACTAATGTAAAAGACGATTCATTTTAATACTGAGTTTTGTGGTAAGAAATTTTAAAAAAGCAACTTAAGGGTGCCGAAGCCGTTATCAGATATTGAGGACCTGAAAAATTACACTTGGAGAATTTCTACAGCAAGTTCGGAAATACAATCATTACAAGATTCAAAGACAGGAGATATCACTGGCTTTGTTGAAGTGTATATAAGTGGTGATATAGACGCAGGAGACTCAAGGACGTCTATGTCACTTAATAGGTATAAGAAATTTATTGCAAAACTGTAGGAAATATAAATTACTCGGTGCTAGTTTTGCTTTATTTACTCAATAAAGGATTAACCTAGGGAAAAAATTATTCTTCCATACTTGTTTATACTGTCATTTCTGTCTTGCTTTTTTTTAAAACGAACCAATCATTCAAATAAAATTTAGAACTCCTGATCTAAATAGTACCTCAAATTTCATGGGTTCTGCAAGCAACGTTCCGTTCTTTCCAGGTGAATGTTTATATTGGTTTATAAAAAATTGATTTTGTTGTTGTTTTATATATTTTTGTTTGCTTTTCAAGTATTTAAAATATTTGTCTTAAATTCGGTATAATGAAATTGTCCTTTTTCTATTTACTGGATATTATATTTGTTCATTTGATGCAATAGTTTGATATTCACTCATCACTTAATCGTCATAAAGTTTTTCATGTTTGTTCAATAGGTATCTTTATATGTTGGGAGTTTTGGAACTCGAATAGGAGTTTGACATATTTGTCTTTAACGGTTGCTGTTTTTTGTTCAGGTGGTTTTGAAGAAGACATTGAGAATGTTTTTCGTTTAATTGACATCAGTGAGACGGCAGACAGAGATCCAGAAGAAGAAAAATATTTAGATTTTACTGGTATGGTTTCAAAATGATTCTCATCCAGAGTTATTAAATTTTCTCTTTTATAAATGAGGTTTTTAGTTTCATCATGTAATCTTAGAGTTCTAGAAATAAGTGTAAAAATTCAGATATTGGAAAATAGTTTCAATATAATTTCAGAAACAGGATTAACTTTTAATCCAGTTCAGAATTATTTCATTTATAGATGGAGATTGTTTCCAGTTTCAGAAACAAGGGCATATAAATGTATTTAGTAATTTTTTATGTTTGTTTACCTTCTTTTTTTTTTTTTACTTTTTTCCCACAAAACAGTATTTAATGTATTATTTAATTGAATTGTAGAGTATTCAACGTCTGGCTTACTTTTCACTGCTCCTGGATTGACTGGTGACGGGTTAACACTGTCTGATATTAATGTATGCAAACGAGAAAACTTTTTTGTTGATAATTTGACAGACTTATTTCAAACATTCAATGTAACAGATCTCGATGATACCTCAAGAAAAGTTAATGATGACTCTTCTATCAGTAATGTTTGTAATGAGTCCGAAGTTGATGCAGAAATAAACGAAGATATTGAGGTTATATTACTTTAGATTTTTGTGGTTACGAAGTAGATTGGATGGTTTCATTGCCAATCATATTTGGATAGAAAGATAGGAACTAGGAATTCAGGAAACGGAGAATTCAAGTTCAGTCATTTTTAGTCGATTCAGTTACTAGGAATTAACTTTGTATTTTATTGGTTTCATTTTCTTAATAGATTAGTTAAGCTACTCTGTTGCTCTTTATCAGTGTAAGAAGTTGAATCAAAAAAAATCTGCACTTAGGCATATTTCATTACTTTGTAATAATTTAAAATTTCACAAATAAATTTCACTTATCTGATCGAAGCCACTAGGAAAATGTTATTAAGTTTTAAGCTACATAATAAATGATGTCAAGAAGTTGGCAAGGAAAGATTGAAGTCTATGACAACAGTGGAGAACTGAATGGCATGACTTTTGTCAAATCAGATGTAAACAATCATTAGAAAGAAGTCTCTTAAATTGGCTCTCAGATGATCTTCAGTTTTAAAATATTTAAGGCTTGCTATAATTCTTTTTTCAGAAGTTAGTCGTAGCATTGGACAAGGATAAACCATGTTTGAGTAGAGAGGATGGTAATGAAGGGCATGATAAAGAATATGCATTTGCTCACGTTTTGGATACATCTAAGAGTGTGCCTGAATATGAAAAACTAAGGATTAGAATGGCTAGAAAGGTAATAAAATACATTTTGGATTGAGTTATTCAATTTTTGCTTTTTCAAAGTTATCACATTGTCGAATTATCTGTGTTTAAGGTATTAGATTAGCTCGATGATTTGTTAAACTTTATGGCACCACATTGACAACTTTGTCTCTTGAAGGTTTCACATCAACTGCAGTACTGATTTGGGGTTTTCATAGTTAGTATTTTCCTATAATTTATTGATAGAGCTCAATATTTAGTATCCATTCGAATTGGATCCATTCCAGCAGCAGGCAGTTATTTGTCTGGATCGCGGGGACTCGGTCTTTGTTGCTGCTCATACTTCGGCTGGTAAAACAGTCGTTGCTGAATATGCTGTTGCTTTATGTGATGTACATAAAACAAGGTAATGCGGCTTATTCAGTTGTAGTTATCATATGTTTACCTTTAAAATTCATAAATTTATGATAGATATGAACAAAATAATTTCAGTCGCTTATTAACTTGTTATTAAGTTGTCTTTATTGGCATATTTGAAATAACTGTGGAAATCTTTTTTTCACATTAATATATATATGCTAAGCATCAATTTAATTTTCATGTGATGCTGTTGTAGAGCAATATATACTTCACCAATAAAAGCGCTTTCAAATCAAAAATTTCGCGAATTCAAGTATATTTTCGAAGATGTTGGTCTTGTAACAGGTGATATACAGCTGCGTCCTGAAGCATTTTGTCTCATAATGACTACTGAAGTTTTAAGGTATAGTTATACATGTTGTCCAATTAAGAAAGGTGGTTTAAATAAGAAATCTTCTTTGATATCACTGCAGAAAAGCATATCATTTTATAAAATTTTCTTAAAATAACTATGATAACTTATATGCTGCAAAAGGTATAATGCAAATGTAGTTGCCATAGTTGAATTGTCACAATTAAGCTCCGTACTATTTATGCACATTCGGAGTTTGTTCATGATTGCACAACCTTTTTTTAGATTAGTCTGTTATAAAAATGAGTTGGTTTATTACTTCTTTTTTCACTGATATATTCACTTATGTTTGTTGTCGCATCATAGGTGTATGCTTTATAATGGATCGGAAGTCATTCGGGAACTAGAGTGGGTTATTTTTGATGAAGTCCATTATGTCAATGATACAGAGGTCTGTTATAATATTCGTTGTATGCCACTTTTGCAGTGCAACATTTTCTTTGGTTATAGAAATTTGATTAAGCGAATTGTTTGGTAGTCAGTTACAAATTAAAACTGCTCATGAAAAAATTTTTTATAATGACTCAATTCTGCTACATGTCTTCGACTCAGTTTGCCAATCAATTTGTCGATGAACCGATTTCATTCCATGTTGGGTATTGTAGTAATCAATTTAAAGTCGTGATTTAGAAATTCTCAATGACACTTCCATTTTCTATGGAGAAGTGTAGTCTCTATGTAGCAAAATGATACAACAGTTTTGAACCCTTTGCAATAATTTTTCAGCGTGGTCATGTTTGGGAAGAAGTACTAATTATGCTACCAGCACATGTTAAAATTGTCATGTTAAGTGCTACTGTGCCTAACTGTGTTGAATTTGCTGATTGGGTCGGGTAAATTTTTGTCTTTTTCAGCATAATCAGGCATTTGATTATTCATAAATATTATAAGGAAAGTTGCAATTGCAATCACCTAGATGTATTGAAAGTATATTTCATTCATTCTGTTCTCTAAATGTTTTAGACGAATTAAAAACAAGCACATATATGTGATTACAACTGCACGGCGTCCAGTACCTCTGGAGCATTTTTTGTATACGGGACAAGATGGTAAAACTAAAAAGGATATGTTCAAGATTATTAACAGCAAAGGACAATTTTTGCATAGAGGGTTTGATAATTTTTTTGTGATTATTATCTGAAACCTCCTGAAAATTAATGTGTAAAAACAGTTAAAACGCTGTCAAAAAAAAAACAACTATGTTTACTGTAAATTAAATATCAGAGATTTCAATGAAAATTTGGAATATATGAAGTCTCATTTTATGGAGAATATCATTTTCTTCTCGATAAGTATCTTTTATAGGGATCTTGTGAAGTATCATATGAAAAAGTGGAAATGGTTCTTCTTAGCTTTGTATATTGATTTTTGGAAGTTACACAGTAACTTAACTTTTAAATGCACTGCTGTTTACTGAGATGAGGTGATTTCACTAGAAATGTAAAAACCTTATTTTTAAGATTTACTATGGCAAGTGCAGCAAAAGAAAGTATAAGAAAAACAGTTGCAAAGAGTGGACTTCATGGTTATCGATCGAATCAAAAACTAGTGCGTTTCAATTTCTCAACATCTTACTCTACATCAATTTTTTTATTTAGTGCTTTCTATAAATTGCTTTGTTGGCTACTGATCTGCGCTCCATATGTTTTTCACATTAATATTCAAGGAGTTTCAGTTCAAAAATATCTATATAACAGTCATCGATCATCTACGCATGCAAGGCATGTTGCCGGTTATTGTGTTTATCTTCTCAAGACGCAGGTTTTTTGTTTTTACTTCTTTTAAAGTAAGTATTAATTGATCTGATAAGTAATGAATTGTTTGTTTTTTTTATTATTCTCCTGAATTAGTCAAAGACTACTTTAAAAAGTGGAGTTTATCTTGAATCATTTATTATTTTTGTGCAGTTCAACTTCAATAATTTTTTCATTCTGGATTATCTGAGTTCAAATTTGTTTCTGAAATTATAATACAGGTGTGATGAAAATGCTTATTTGCTACGATCAGTTGATTTGACTTCTCAAAAAGAAAAATCTGATATACATCATTTTTTTTCGAAATGCATAGAACGTCTACAAGGCTCTGACAAAAATCTCCCACAGGTTAATTTAAAATTTTTTTGTGGCCTTATATATATTCTCTGTCTTTGAAAAATTTTTGCTTTAATTTTTCAGGTATTACAAATGATCGAGTTGTGCAAGCGTGGTTTTGCGATACATCATAGTGGTATTTTGCCAATTTTGAAGGAAGTAGTTGAGTTGCTTTTTCAGAAAGGTTTAGTCAAGGTATTTATTTGTTTTATCAGTAGAGATATTTATCATAATCCAGTTAGGTTTCTAAATGATAGAATGAATATTTATTTAAAATGTAAAAGTTTTTCAGTCCAACGTTTATATGCACTTTTTATAGGTTCAAAATTTTCTATTACTACCAAGTAGTTTTATTAAAGATTTACGTATTGCTTTTAACCTCAGATTTTTAATTGTTAAAGCACAGTTTTGTGGTGGTTATTCAAATCTGAAACGAATAGGTGCAAATTATTATGTTCATTTCACAAAAATTGGGGATTATATTTATGTTTAGTAATTATGCAATGACAAATATGAACAAATGTTGAAGGTGCTCTTTGCAACAGAGACATTTGCAATGGGTGTCAACATGCCGGCGAGGACAGTAATTTTTGACTCGCTGACAAAGCACGATAACCGAAATTTGCGTATGTTAAATCCTGGAGAATATATCCAGGTAATCAGTGAATTTGTTCATTATTTTTCTCATCCAAAGTAGTAATTGTCGTCGTTCATCATTGGCTTTAAAAGCAGATGTAAAGCGAAACTTTTCATGTTTTTTGTGAGCTTTTGAGTATGTTGAAAGCACTAACTTTAGGTGTATGAGTACAGTTAATATCATTATCAACTAAGGGATTTTTCATTTGATCATGTATTTAAATAGTAAGTCAAATGATGTTGTTTTAATTAATCTATTTCACTGTTAATTATTTATTTCTTATTGTTGAGTTAACACTATTAAAATATCTTGTTCGAGGCTAGTTCCTTATTGAGATTATTGAAAACTTTATAGATGGCTGGTAGAGCAGGTCGGAGAGGTTTGGATGACACAGGAACTGTAATTGTTCTTTGCAAAGGTTCTTACGTGCCCAATTATCTTGATTTGGTTAATTGTATGCAAGTATGATTTTATTCGTTCATATACCTCTTTACAAATCAAATATTATATCCGGTGTATAAAATTTTAATTTGTGAAGAAAAAATGATTAAATGAAGTTTTGAAATCTTTTAGAAAATTGATTGACAAAATTAAAACTTTAAATACGAGTAATCATTTGTTGGTCAGGATGGACCAAAATTATTTGATATAAATTATTTTGCTTAATACTATTTTCAGTTTTTTCATGTATTTTTATCAGTCGATTGTTTACTTGTACATTGAATTATTACAGGGCAGGCCTATCAAGTTGAAGTCTCATTTTAAAGTAACTTATTCAATGCTTCTCAATCTATTACGGGTGGAACAATTAAGTATCGAGGACATGTTACAAAGAAGTTATGTTGAAAGTGCATCGTTAAGACAGGGATTGGCTAGGAAATCGTATTTAAAGAAGGTAATGTGCTTATGGTTTTGATAAGCATTTTGAGCAACAATGGCTCATATAACCATTAGAAGGAATATTTTTTTGAGGATAGCTTTCAAAATTAATCTGATTAATACTTCTCTGTTAATCATTTTTTTCATAAATTGTAGAGTCTCTGTTGATCCCAATTAATAAAAATATTCTCTTAAAAAACACTAGATTTAAACTCTTTACCCCACCTAATTACAATAAAGTCCAATTTGATGCGAAGATTTTTTTTGACATAAATTGACATTTTTAATGTCTTACCAATTTTCACTCAAAATTTTGACTACAACTTGAACTGATTGAGTGATAGAAAATCCACCATACTTGTCACAAAGTCGAGAAAATTTTTTCAGCATCGAAAAAAAAGTTACTTCGATTGTTTCAGACGGAGGAATTTTTAGCATCTAAAATAGATCCTGATTGCAAAACTTGTTTCCCTGTCGCAGACATTTCTATTTTGGATTATTATGATAAGTTACGTTTATTTTTACGGTATCGAGCTGATTCTTGGTCAGAACTGCTTCGATCATCTACTGATAAAGTCATGTTACCCGGACGTTTGGTAATCGTTTGTTTACCAAACAGTAAACAAATGTGCACGCTAGCGGTTATTCTTAAGGTACGTAAAGGCATTCCTAGAGAGACGGAAACTACTTCATTATACTAGAATTGAGTTTTTTTTTGCTTCCGCTTTCATATTCGTGTTTCATTAGTTAAATGGGAGTCTTCGACAGTTCATTTACTTGGGATGCTGACCTGAAATTGTTTTAAGATGATAATGGATGAAAGCGTGGTGAAAATGGATTTACTACTTGCAGTTGATGAGGATTGGCAAGAATATGAAGCAGAATCTATTAATCAGGTGATCATGAAAATTAGATAATCTCAGAATTCTTTGCAATTTTAAAGTAGTATTGAGATGAGGTTTTGTTTCTACAATGGACTTTTTTGTAGAGGCAGCAAGAGAATTTTGAATCGTGTTTAATGCAGTGTGCTGCATTCTGTGGTCTTGATGGTCTTCAAAAGCAAAACATTTTGGATGAGACAAAACGAGTATACAGAGTTTTAGTTGGTGTTCCGGTTTATAATTTAATAGCTATTTGTGATAAAACTTTGAAAATCTGTCCGGAGTATGTAATGGAAGATTTAAAAGCAAGGGAACATCCGAGAAACAGGTATGTTTTTCATTGCTGATCAATACTAGAAGCATTCTATGAACTTTGTTGTAAATTTGCTTCTGAAACAAATTTGCATATCTTTTTTCGTAAGACATAGGTTGCATGTTTGTTGTCATAACCGTTTTTTATTATTTGCATTTTACAAAAACATTATCGAACGTAATTTTTTGTTGCAGAAAGAATCCACCAGATCAGTCTCTAATGAAAGTGGTGAGAGAAATTGATTATATAGCAAACAATTGGAATAACAAGAGAAAGAGAAATTTAAAAATCCCAGGACAAGATATTCGAGTTAACAATGTTGAAATTCTGCAAAAGATGCTACACTTGAATGACCTTCGCAGTGCTCTTACAAACGATCAGCTTTATTTTTGTCAGCAGTGTCCATTATTTCAGGAGCATGTGCGTTCTATTTTTAATTTCTATTCTGGTTGTGTATCAGCAATTTTATAGATTAAAAAACTCGTAAAATTTTCAATTAAAGAACATTTTCATTTTAAGCGATGTCCATTCATTTGAAAGTTCTGTCATACTTATGAAAAGTTATGGAGGGTATTCTCACTCGAGTGAAATGTAATTGCACAGCGATACACTGGAAGTTCTATGTTAAGCTTTAGAAAACTGATACAAATTTTCAGTTTACATATGTTTGTGAAAAAAGGAACATGCAAGACAAGTGTGATGAACTTCGTATAAGTCTTTCATCTGGCGGATTGATCTTGTCGCAGGATTATAATGATCGCATCAATGTATTAGCTTTACCTTGGTTAACTTGAATTATTGATCTATTTGTGCTTTCAAGCATTCTTCTTGTTACTGTTTTTCAATAATATTTAGGTCTTACGCAGGCTGCACTACATTGACGATTCCAATTTAGTGTCTTTAAAAGGTCGAGTGGCATGTGAGATCCATCATCAAGTATTGCGTTTTCTCATTTTTGCTATCCATAACTTGCATCTCATTTTAGTTACTACTTTTGTGGACTTTTTCTGCATGTCACTATGCATTATGATTCAAATGAAAGTGTGTAAAGAAATATTTTGCAGGAATTGATCATAACTGAACTAATACTGGACAACAAATTCCAATATCGTTCACCTGCTGAAATAGCTGCGATGCTCTCAGCAACAACATCTCAGCACAAAGTGAAGGAATCTTATTACAAAAAGGAGAACGAAAATGGAGAGACGACGATTCAACCACCATCAGTGTTGGAGGATGTAAGACAGTTTTAACTGCTTCAACTGAAGATATTGCTTAACACAAGAGGTTTAATCGCGAAGATGTAATTTACGTAAAGTAAGCGAGTGCTGTTCTCCTTGAATGAAAAAAGAATTTGTATGGTTAATAAATGGTATTTCATGAGTTTTTGGTGTTAAGATAATAGCTAATTCATGATTTTAATATTTTCATTTGTTAAAGCTAAAAAATGATGTGATCGAAATATGTGATCGAATAGCAAGAGTGCAACAAGAATGTGGTATCAAAGATATTAACCCAGTTGAGGAACTGAGCTTTGATTTGATGTATGTTGTATATGAATGGGCCAATTTAATGGTAAAGTTATTGAATTATTTGATACTTACATGATTTTTATAAATTTTCATTGTTATTCTATACTTTTCGAAAACTTTAATTTCTGATATTGACATTATTATTCAAAACCTGTCTTTGCATTTTGAGATTTTTTTAAATTTAATCTTTAGTTAGTCTTTAATCAGCATTTAAAAAGAAATCATATTTACAATTGTAGAAGAAATCGTCACAGCTTTAGTTAATTTGTGTATTCAGCCGTTCGCTGACATTATGAAGCTGACAGATGCTCAGGAAGGCTTGATAGTGCGCTGCATTCAACGATTAGATGAATTGTGTCGTGATGTGCGAAGTGCTGCACGGCTAATTGGTGATCCTAAATTATATGAAAAAATGCAAGATACATCAACAGCTATAAAGAGAGATATCGTTTTTGCTGCAAGTCTTTATACTATTGTAGATTAAATATATTGTGGCAGCTCTTAACTCTTTCTTCTACGATTTCTGAATGTTGATTTCAAGTTTTTTGGTCACTGAACTATTTTCACTTCAAATTTTATTGCGATCATTAGTATTTGTTAAGATATAAATTTGACCTTTTTCTTGTCAAGATTATTAAAATTACCAAAGTGCAGAGTGCATTGAAATCTTGCAAAATACTTTCAGAACGAACTGAGTTGATAGCATTTTCGTCGCCCCTTAGTTATTGAATGAATTTACGAAAACCGGTAGGTTGAGTGTAGTGTGTTTTTTATTATGAATTTTATTTACCTCGTTTGATAACAAGTTATTTGTTATTATGGCTCAGAATGACTAATATGCAATGTTTTTTACTTTGTATTGATTTATGAGATAATTCTGCTTCATCATGTTGAAACTCCACAGTTTGAGTACTTCACCTTGTTAATTTCTGGAAATGCAGTGCGGTTTCATGATATTTCTCTTATCAACTTCACATGTTTTACTAATTCTCGAATATAGTTTATTTAATATGCAAGTGAGATGATCTTCATTACAATAAAATTTTCAAACCCTCATATTGTGCTAGCAAAAGTGTGCTTGTCACGGCTTTATTTGCTCTCATTTCCATCATAGTTCTATCAGATCACTGTTAACAAACAAAAAAAATAAGTGGTGATAAAGGTTGATTGATCATTCGGTGAGCTATATTAAGATAGCTGTGTACAATTGCTGAATTGTATATTTCTCATCTTTGATTGGTTCAAACGCTTTGATTTACGTCTTCATTTGCAATGAGCCGAACTCGTTTCAATGACTGAAGAAAAAAATTTGACTAAGTTACGACAAGAATTTCGCTTCTAAATGATTTGAGACTGTTCCTTATTATTTATTTTCCTTGCTATTATTATGCATAAAAAGATAAGGATATAACAAAATGCAACACAAACTATTATTGACTTTGTACAATGAAATTATGTGTTGTAGTAGTTGCATTGTGATAGAACTGTGGAGGATTTATGCAAATAAAACTGAACCTTATCTGGACAATGTCGCATCCTGTGTACGCCGCACCGGAGATCGAATTTTGAACCGAACTACAAAATTTTAGTGCTTGCTAATTTATTGAGAGAGATAATTTTGATCTTGCTATTATTACTTTTATTTATTACTAATTATTCACTGTAAGTGATAGGCATATTTATCTAGCGAAGTTGTATTTGAAATTAAAAAAACCAAATATTATCAGTTCAATGAGTCTGTACAATCATTGGAAATTGAGATCAATCACATTCATTTTAATATCAACAAATGGTACTTCAAAGAAGTAAGGAATGTACAAATGATGGAAACAAATATGTAAGTGTTATATTTTTAAGAAATGCAAACAAAAATAAGTAAGCACTCTAAACAAAGAATCTAACTTTTTCAAAAATCGTTCGATCGTCGTTTTTTGTTATGCAAGTGAAATTGATAATGACTGATAAAACAAATAATAATAAAACGAAGCAAAAAGGTGCAGCTAGTGGTCCCATGAAATCAATAAATTCGAATTCTTGTTTGGGCATTGATTCTCAAAATATATAAATTGTAAATTATAAGTAATTAGAACTCATAAATACAACAGTCATTATCGGTGATTATGATAAAATTGAGTAATTATCAAATCAAGTTAAGCCAAAATCATTATTCAAAATTTGATGACTTGACTGAAGCAAATACTGTCGAGCGTTATCAGTTCAATACATAGACGGTGTTGGTATCAACAAATACGGTCAAGGCAATTGTTATCGGGAATTATCAAATAAAAATTATATGATAAATAGGCGTAAAAACATCTATAATATTTCACTTTTGAAGTATTTAAGTAATGTAGTTAAGCTTATCCGTTTAGTAACGCCTGTGATGGAATAAGTATTCTTGTTAGTAAGTATCATATCATACTTAAGTTCGACAGAAGTTTATTATCTGAGTTGTTCCCAATCGTATCAGTTTGTGCAAGGTGGAAATGCAGATTTTACAAGCGGAAATGAATAAAAGTAAAGAACGAAAAGAAGAGGAGAAGTATTCTTATTTCAAGTGACCTTTGATCCTTCTTATTTGAAAAATGTGGACTGTATGTGAAAAAAAAGCAAATTTTGGTTAAAAAAGCTAAACTAAAGTAAAAAGTTAGCATTCATTAATTTAGCATAAAAGAGATTTTTCACAAGATTGATATTTCTGAGGTTCAAAATGCAAAATGCTTCGGTTGTTATATTATTTGTTTTATATTAGATCAGACTGGTTTGACAAAACCAAATATATATGAGTAGATAGATAGATACATTGCTCTGTTCTGCCGAGTTACCGAGAGGTTGAGGTAGTAGCTGGTTGAATTGCATGACAAAACAAGAAATGGAGGATAATCAGTAAAAAACAATCAACCAGAGTACGGTAACCAGGAGAACCTCAGCTGAGCATGGGCAAGAATACCGAAAGCCGGAACACAACCTAGTGCAAGAATCACAAAGACAGAAAAGAAGATTAACCTCGGACCTGCTACACATGATATATTTACTAATTAAGTAATGTAAGGAAAGTTTAGTGATAGAATCAAAGAGAATGTGCTTCTTTGGGAACACACTCTCCTCAATAAACTATGTTCGCAAATTGTTTAACAAAGAGTTGAATTAGATGGATCGGATTATCCTGCATAGGAAAGTTTGGAAGTTACTTAAGTTCAATCATTCGAGTCACATTTGCATATTCAAATTCAACAAAAATGTAAAAAATTATGTAAATTAATCCATTAAATTGTTTATGATTGCATAAAATTTATTTAAAATTTGAATCATTTTAAACAACTTAATGAATTAGTCTTTGAGCAAGGGATCTCATAACACGTGTTAAACGTAAATTGAGCAAGTTACGAACAGCGTTATGATTACATATATTTAATATCAGTACTTCTAAGCTTGACTAGCAATATGAAATTTGCAGAACTTTTGATAAGAATTATTTCAATCTTGATGTGCCATCATTACGGAAGAATGATGATAAGTCAAAACTTGCAAGCAAAAGTTAACATCGAGTAAGGCAAGTAAAATATTTAGAAAATCAAATTTTCTATACTCGTATTCATATTTCTCCAACGATTAATGCTCTTAACATTTTAGAAAAAATGACCTGTTTTATACTTTTCTACAAATGTGTCAGTCAAAACCAGTTTCAAATTTTTGATGGTCTTGCAAATTAAAAATTCATCTACTGTTGCTTACAATAAAAGGTAAAAGAATTTTTAGATATTTAAACCAACATTTTGTCAAAGTAAACATTATTTTGATTAAATTTTTAAGTAAAAGCACTTTTATTATCAATCATTTGTGCTTTAGAATTTTCCGTTAGATTCAATATAAAGTCTAGAGTTTAGTCTAAATATCAAAAAATCTTTTTTATGCCATTCTATGCAGCATAAATTCATTTTTCTAATCATTATCAACATGAAAACCAAAAACTCTCAAATTTATCAACGTGAACTAAACATCAATTACATTTGCAAATATTTTGATAACTGAACGGCTTGTACTGATTTCTTTATCTAAGATCAGCAAAGACTGGATTTTGAGCTGATCAAGTAATAAGTACAAGCAGTTTTAGCATACTGACTAACCGTTTTCTATTGTTTTATCTTAATTTATTTAAATGTTTTAATATAATGAGAGTTTGTAACAAAGAAATAACCATCCAATTCCTACAAATTCTATTAAATTCTTTTTAACCCTTCCAGAATACTAGCTCCCATATCTCTCTAAATATATAAAACTCAGTCTTGTAATAACCACTACTCCTTGTATTACTTTCTTTCATTTAATGCAAATGAGTAAAGTCATTAATAGCAGAAATGAAATGTGCTTTAATGTATGTTCCAACGAAAATTAATTTGAACCAGAAAGCAAAATAGATTTTGCAGTAAAAAGTACCCTACATAGCTCACACCGATAAATAAACTCCCTCTTCGAACGAGAACCCGTTTCACCACCATTTCATTCTTACTACAACTCTAATTTCAAATAACTGCTTACATGATTAATAGCGCTACATCGCTTTGTTTTCAACTACTACGCTTAAAATCATAATATAAAATAAGGAACAAATAATGAAGCCTCACTATCCCTACAAAGTTTGATATTAAAACTTCACAGAAATATATGAGTTATATAATTATTTGAGAAAAATGAAAGCTAGCAATCCTAAAAAATTTGAAAAAATGAAATTAAAACTTAAAATATCACTTTTTCACTACTTTCAGAGTTTTACAGTCCATTTAAAAAAAAATTACAGACAGAGTATGAACATATTTTGAAATAAAAGTTTAAGATAAAGAGTGTTTCGTTCATTTCTAAAGATGACTTTGCTGACTATCACTGTTCATTTATTTTTAAATTATTGCTAAATAAATCGTAAAACAATGCTAGAAAATTCTCCCACATTATTTTTAATCAGAACTGCTTTGTGAACTCAGAATACGACAAAATTTTACTTAAAATTTGTGACAATCCACTGCAAAGCAATTATTCACAACATATGAACTGACAAAAGCATAATTACGATAATAACTAAAAAAGTTTTCCAAAAAATTCTTGACGAATACCATTATCCTTCTTTTTGTTATCAAATTAATAAATCCGGACATTCGTCAAATATATCTGGGCAGTCTTCAACTCCATTATGTGTTTCAAATTTTTCCCAGTCAGGTTTAACTTCATTACTTGAACCAACTACTGATTCTGTATCAGTACCGAGATAGCTTAGCTGAGGTAAACTGATCTCTTCCGAACTGAAATAACTTTAGAAACTTTTATCAGATTAATAAATAATTGAAACTGAATATAAAAGAGGGTGAAACAAAATCATACTTGTTACAAATTCTCATAAACCCTCTCTAACATTGTACTGACAACAGTATAACGCACCAGAGTACGAAACTGAACAGAATCAACCTGTTAATTGGATTTTTATGAAGCTTTAAGTGAGTTAGACGCCAAAATTTTCGAAATTCACGCAGGTCTGCAAATTGGTTTCCAGTAACATCCAGATGAGTAATGAATGAAGTAAGATACTGTAAATGGTTACTTCTGAAATAGTAAAAAAAATGTAAAAGATAATGACAAAGACTTCAAGATATCAATCGTCCCACTTTGCATGACATCAAAATAAGACATTAATGAGTGTTTTTTCAGTCCTAATTCTGCATTTTTGTCCTTGTTAAACAGAAACTTCCTTGTGTTTGGCTAATTAGACTGGTTTTCACAGTTTCTACACTTTCTTGTTATTCAATTAACTGCTTTGCATTTTCAAAAGATAGACTAAAACTTGACCTTTTCAGACCCAAATTGTCCATCTTCAACAGCCCCTTACCAGTTTGTAACACTTGTGCAAATAAAAGATCTATTGCTCGTACACCATTTATTTTCTCACGTAATCTTTTGTTGACTTGTATATCTGAAGCTATCTCCAGATACATACCACTCCTCTGTGGATCAATTTCCACCGCCAATTTATTTAAGTTAGCCAGTATCGTATCACACATTTCAATAGGATTCAATTTCATCAGTGCAAGAGTGTATGTAAGCACGGGCCACTGCAAGATAACTTTCATCCACGTCAAGTAATAAAGATGTCAATGAACCTACAAATTCTTATAATCATGACGCTCTAGAACACATTTTCTTTAGAACTTAAAGATCATATAGAAATTTTTAGTCAAATTTAGTTATAAGAAAATTAGTCATAATAAACGTCTTATAATCGAAAAAAAAATCCTTTTTGTATTTATAAATTTTTAACAGCACTAAACATACTCTCATAAGTTCATTTTTATCATCGATTTCTAGTTCCTCAATCAGTACTTCACAAATTCTCATTAATTTTTTAATAATCTGCTTCCGTGGCTCACTAAGCTCTTCACATTCGATTTCATAGATATTATAAAGTCTGGATTTATTGAAATAAGGCTGTTCTATATTGATCATCTTAAACGGATCCATAAGTGAACGCCGTAAATTACATTCTTTTATCGCGGAAGTAATTTTAAAAGCATGTGACAGACTATAAGAGATAGTTCCCAAATGTTGCACAGCATCACACTGAAAGTGACTGATTAATAAATGCATGATTTTCTCAAAAGCAATTTTAAATTAGAAATTAAAGTTTAAAAACAGAATTACACTATATATGACGAAAACCTCAACAGAAAAAAGTATACCGTAGAAGGATCCCACTGCACATCGCCTTCTAAAATTATAAGCAGAAAGTTGGACACATGTTTTGCGAATAAAGCATGACTGAACGTAATCGTTATAATACTCTCACAGTTTCCTTGACAAACATCACATATAAATCCTAATACACAGATATTTTTAAGAGGACCTTAAAAAAAGCTTTACCAAAATAGATACACGTATGGGAAAAGTTATTAGATTTTTGATAAATTATATCTATTTATGATGTGTCTAGTGCATTTTTTGAACTACATACCACAAAGCTAATATTAATCAAAGCCACTGTATTTGTGATAATCCACTATCTTTTTTTTGAACTTTTTTTATCCTAAAAGTGTGCCGGGAACTAAATTGAAATTCTAAAATAAAATAACCACCAATGTATAAGAAAGCTAAAAATGCTAACACGATATTTTTGGACTAAAGAAAAGCCATTCAATGAACATCCATGCACTATGGTCTTCTGGATCCACAAAAATAGCATTTTCTAGTCTCTTGAAACAGTTGAAACTTAGTTGAAAATAAACGATAAAAACTGTGCTTAAGCTATATAAACACAACTAGTTCCAACAAAAAATATTAATGTGGTATTATTTAATAAGAATCACTTTCTCATTATAAAACCATGAAACAAGTTCACAAATAACAAAGCTAAATATATTATTTTTCAAAAACTGATTTATCGGGGTTTTCTCGTAAACAAAACATTAGTGGGCTAGTCTCACTGATGCAAGAAATATTATGTATTAGTAGGAAACCAATTAATTAGCTTCTAATTTCTAAACAACCAATAAAAAACATCGAAAAACTTCACTCGATATTCACATTCCAGTGCTTGCTTTTCCACAATAAACTGATTCTCAGGATCAGGAAAAAGAATAGGTAAAAGATATGAACGATAATACCATGAAGAATAATTGCTGAAATTACTGTCGATCAGTCTAGTTGAAAACCTGGAAAAAAAATTTGTTTCAAATTTTGAAGTGTACATTGCTATCCCTAAGTTACAATAGTACATATACATAAAAGGCGAGTGTAAATAGCTGCCACATAAGTATAATGATAATAATCCTGTCAAAAAAGCTCAAGAATCTAATGTAAAATGAAGCATTTTTAGTTCACTACTCTCACTTTAAAATAAAGCCTCATAATTTTGACCGTCATTCGATATGTAATGAGGAATGACCGAATTTTCACCTTCTGTTTCAAACAATGAGTAGGAATTTAGATAAAATTACTGATACAAAAGCTTTCTGATTAAAAAGTATATAATGATTACTCAAGCTCTGCTCTGTACGGCATATCAAAGAAGTGAACTATTTGTCGTCTGTAATCCCAACAGTGGAAATTTCTGCAATCCATGGATAGGAATTTTTCACATAAAGCTAATTCTTTATCAACGTCAGGTTTCTTTAACTGTTTGAAACACCAAAACCGATGAAACCACGCAGAATACGATTTACAGTTCTTCTTAATAAAACCATTTCATGACATAATTAAAGTAAAACTAAAAATCTATCATTTTATACCTATCCTGACCCGACTCATTCCAGCTTTCGACTTCACTAAATTTACTAATTTACTGTAATTCTTAAAACTAACAAAGATGTAAATATATTTCAATCAATGAGAAAATATCATAAATAAGAGAGACAACTACCTTTACCATGTTTAATTTGCATTAAAAAAGTTATTTAAAAAAAACCTATATATGAATAACTGCGAAAAACGTACTTCTAGACACGTTTCTGTCAGCAATAATTCAGCACGAATTAATGATTCTCTGTCAGAAGGTTCTTCATTCTTTTGTTCTGATTCCTTAGTAAAAACCGGTTGTAATATTAGTTTTTTTGTAACTGCTGGTCAAGATGTTATTTCCAATAGTTTTAGGAATTAATTTACACATTTCGTATAACTTAACAAATGGTGGAATATAAAGCGAATAAATCTAAATAAATCCTACACAGACACTAAAGAACAAGAATGAGTCTCTTTCATACATCCTTTCTTTTACATTTCATGAAAATTAATTAGAAAATAGACCAACCAAACGATCAAAAATGCAATATAAATTTATAAACAATTCATCATATAAATGAAAATTTACAAAATTATAAAAAAATGGCCAATCGAGAATGGCAATCACTTTCTTATCATCTGAATTCCTGCCATCCTATCTTGAACCAAAATTTTAAACTTCACTAAACCTTCAATAGTATATCGATTCCTTTCCGTCTAATGTTCCAAAACGTATATATTTCGGGATTCTTTGCCAATGCTGAAGCCGTCAACACAAGCATTTCCTTATCAAACTGATCTGCAAAATCCCATCATACAAAATTTGCATCAATTATTAGTAACATAATCTATATTCAGAAGAACAAGTGAAAAATACATCGTATATTCCTAAATAGGGCTGAATCTGAATTTTCATTAGATTTTATATAATTAGTACTAACTTCACGAGTATCACCATGCATCTGCAAAGATACAGTGAATTCTGCTTAAAAATTTTTCTTATCATTGCTTTCACATATAAGCATTTTCAAGCTATATACTGAAAAAACGCCGTTTTCCCATCAGTAAGATGAATGTAAATTTAAAAACAATTCTGGAATTATTTATAAAATAGAAGTGCATAAGGCTTAAGTAAATAATAAAAACAAAAATTACTGTTCTTTCGCTTTTCGAAAATTTTGTCCCTCACAGTGACATAAAACTTCAAATTCGCAGCCATTTCAATCTTTTTTTTGGCCTTCTGCTCAGCAGTGGAGGGGTATTTTTTTACGAAGTGCATCCTCCTGCCGATTCAAAAACTCAGCTGAAAAATGCAAATTATTAGAAAGCTTATATTGCCACTAATCTAGATAGACACGGAGAAGAAGAGATCAAGAGAGATGAAAAACTGTCGTAAGCAAGAAATGATAACAAAAATTTTTGCAAAAAAACTTTTAATTCATAAATGTACTCATTTTTTATCTATTCTCCTTCATAACTATAATTTCTCAGCATCTATGATTTACTAGAAGTCACTTCAGAAATTTTAAAGTAAGATTTCAACTAAGAGAAGTACTGACTGCAAAACTTGAAGACAAAATAACATTACTGTCGAGTTCTGTTTTCAAATTCCAAGCTAACATTTTAAACTAGACTCATCTGTCAACAAATCTGATATACTTTCAAACCAATTTTATGCAACTGCATAGTCATGCTTCTCGATAAAGTTATATTTATTTACCATTTAATAATATTTCTAATTCTTTGAATTATTATCAGAATCGCAACACACCTCCAAACCTACCCAACTTTTATAAAGATTGTTAGTTTTCTTCGCAATTCATTTCAATACCTATTCTCTACAAAAACACAACTCTATTACTTAAGACTAATTAGCCCGTGTCGTTAGCATCTTTTTCAAATTTTATGAATCATCATGAATCCGCGTTTCTTCTGCGCTTAATTGTCTTCGTAATCAGTACTTCTCTTAGTTCAATTCTTACTCTAAAATTTCTGAAGTTTCTGTAAGTTTTGTAGCTAGAATTTCTTCTTATTAAAGTTACATAATCTTCAACAGCTAAGATAAATTCACTGTAAGATATCACAAAGTCCAATAAAAAATTCAAACTACGTCGTCTATTTGAAAGCCTAACAATAGTAGTCTAGATTGAATAAACTAGTAAATTGAATAAATAATTCATTAGCTGCAATTTAAAATCTGAATACATCACAGTAAAACCCATTGTGTAATGAGAATTGCACAATGTTTGCAATTATTAAACAGTAAAGAAAAATACGGTAAAATTACAGTTCAACTTATTAATGTTATCATGAAACGGAAAATCTGCATATTCTTACTTTAATATTTTCGTTATCAGATTATATATTTGAGCTAATAATCACATATGTAGCAAACAAGAACTGACCAAAAAACAATGTTAATTTGAAATGCATGGCCATTTCTAGGGCAAAGAAATGTTTCCAGAAGTTCATTAAATACCAGTAAGAGACTGTAATTGATAAATATGATCAGAATTTGACCTTTCTGCTCCGTGTGCAGTATGGTCAGAAAGATAAATTTTTTAGCAAATAATACTATGGTCTCAAATAAAGAAACTCGTCTTCATAGTTATGTTTTGTTCATGCAGTTATTAACTTGAATATAGTATTAGCATATTGCCAAGTGGAACAACATCTTAGGAATCAGGACTAGGAAACACTTCAAATATTCTCACTAAGTTTTGTTATGATAAATTTGATTCACACTTAAATATTTATCATTTATAGGGAATAGCTTGTTTCAGAAGTGGGATAATTTTGTAAGGTTTTTGATGGCATATATTTATAACTTTTTGATGTCAAAAATCGATAAATATCAGAAAAGAAATTTTGAAAAAGTTATCAGAAATATGATGTCCACTACGGTAGATTCTTTTTCTTCATATAAAATGCTAATCATATTTGTTGAATTAAACTGACGTTGACATTGGGTGATTGTTATGAGCGCTACCTGTATTGTACCATATAAGTGATTTAACTTCTGTTTTTCTGAGATTTGTCTTTTACTGCGATGTATTCTTTTTTTTTAATCAATAATAATTAGAATTATAGGTCAAAAAGTATGGTGAGAGCCATTACTAGTGTACTAAATATGCAAGAGATACCAGTAGTAATAATACGGTGGCGGTGAAGAATCTAAAATGACCTAGCACTAATCGTTTAATATTTTTATATCTGATCTTCTGTACCAGTTCAAAGCAATGTTGTGAAGTGTTTTCTACTCCTGATTTCCATGAGAAATAATTCAGAAGACAAGAAATGAGAAAAAAAGGCGGGTGTAGTTAAAAAGAAAACGCTGTGGTCAAATTTGTCTTTGAAAATTATGATTCTTGAAGGATACGCATGTTACGCAAAGTTTGAATTGTAGTATTAATAATGTAGGTCTCGTGGTATGGTGATGAAGACTGTATTAAGTTCATAATATTAATAATGCTGCAATAAATGTTGACTACAGCAGCAAAAATTTTGAAAAAAATATCTAGTACAAATAAAGTCATTGCCATAATTCAAATGGTCTGATATGAATTATTATGATCTGAGCGATGATAGTTTAAATCATATCTGATTTATTCATCAGAATTTGATCTTATATTAGAATAATACATTCTGACATATTGGTTCATGACATCATGACAACCAGCTGCATAGTTTCGAAGATCAAGCCATAGCTAGTAGCTTGAACATTCAAGATCTGACTAATGCAGTTTCGCGAGTTTTCAGAAACGTTACTGGTTCCTTCTTGTAATTTCTAAATTTTATGTCAAATTCTAAAAAAAACAATTTATCAATTTGGTGCTTCTGATACTTATTTTTTACACTGACTTACAGAATGTCATTAATAACTACTACTGAATTATCAATTAATTATTCTTTAATTAATTATCAATTATTCTAATTGAATTTAATTAATTATCAATTATTCTAATTGAATATTTTAAAATGGTACATATATGGCCATATGAAATTTTAAAATTCTTGAAATATTCTAAAATTTATCAACTTTTCAAAGAAGAAAATTAAGAGAGTGAAATTCAGATTTGTGCTTTCTCATTCAAATAAATATCATTCATAATTGCAATCATTTGAAATCTATGAATTGAAGAAATCATTTCTAGTTCATGCTAACTAACATTGATAATTTCTTTCAGTTTTCATTGATTTTAATTGATTAATTAATTGCATCTTTTCATTCATATAACTGAAATAATTTAAAATTCATATGCAAAATTAAATTAATTAATTTTTAATAGATTTAAGGTTGACAGTAATTAAAAATTTTAGTCAATAATTAGTTCAGTTAAAAAAAAACACTGATTAAAATTTTAAAAAAAATGCTGGTTCAAAAAATACAGAAGCATCTGTTACGTGAAGAAGAAAGCTGAATGAATAAAGTTGTTAAAGCTAAAGTTGTTAGAAATAATGAAGTTAAAAGAAATATTGCTGCTTGAGATCATCAGAAATTAACTGATATTTTTAGTGATTAGCTTAACTAGTCGATCATAAACATTCTGTGCCACTCTTTTAATTATTTATTTTTTGTAGCATTTATTACTTTTAACTCATTTGAATATTAACAAAAGGGATTTTATAATGATTAAACTTATTTTATCATTAATGATTTTTATATTTTGAATTTTTGGCAAAATCTTAAATAGAATCAAAAAATAAATATATTTCGAACTTATTGTTTTTTAACGAAATGTCAGCTCACAGAAAGCAAAATGCCAAAAATTGTTCAAGTTCTAAGTGTAAAGTTTAATTTTGTTAGCTTTCATTTTTAATATATACAAATTATGATAATATTTTAGTACGTGAATACATTGCTATCAGTTTCTTAGAAATCTTTTTTTGAATGATATATAAGAATATGTGAAATTTTAAAATTCTTGAAATACTTTAAATTTTATCAACTTTTCGAAAATTATTTCTACAACAATTATCATCAAAAAACTGATACAAAATCTATTCAAATTTAACCAAAAATAGTGTTTTTAAGTGTGAAAGGGATAATTATATAGTCTGCGAAGAATAAACGTTGTTTAACTGCTAAACTAATAAAATTTTATGAACCTTTCACAGTTTGAATATTTATCAAAAGTATTTAAACTGTCAATATCCCTGTTAATACCACTTTGAACAAAGTGGATAGCAGTAGTTCAAGCAGTGATAAAAATGAAGCTCAAATAAAGTTTCACAAATAGTTTTGTTTAAATACTTAATTAACGTTTTATGATATTGACGATTTAATTACTTAACTAACGTTATATGATGCTGACAATTTAAATACTTAATTAACGTTTTATAATACTGACAATTTAAATATTTAATTAACGTTTTATGATACTGACAATTTAAATACTTAATTAACGTTTTATGATACTGACAATTTAAATACTTTTTATAAATATTCAAATTGTATTTACCACTACTTGTTTAATACTTTTGTTTATTATGGAATAAAAATATTCAAAGTGTAAAAACAACAAAAGTAATTTTTTTCATTACTGGTTTAAAAATAATACTTTGTATTATTTCTATGCTTTGATTTCATCGTACGTCAATCTTGTTACGTTATAATCAGTAATTTTATCCTATTTAAAATTAAGTATTTAATTTTTAATAAAATTTTTTAAGCAAATCACAAAATGCAGAAAATATTATGTAATTTTGATTGCCTAAATTA
Organism: Thelazia callipaeda; assembly: GCA_900618365.1. Classification (NCBI taxonomy): domain Eukaryota; kingdom Metazoa; phylum Nematoda; class Chromadorea; order Rhabditida; family Thelaziidae; genus Thelazia; species Thelazia callipaeda. The sequence continues at coordinate 21,250 of UYYF01004328.1, read as the reverse complement.
TTTATTACACTACATATATTTATATTAAAAAAGTAATATTTATTTTTTAATAAAAGTAAATGGTAAGCACTCACAAATGATTGTTTGCCGTTAAATTTCATAGCTTTTATACAACAATACTTTGTTTTTTTGGGTTTATACTTTTTCTAAAATCAAAAAAACCATCATGCAGCAATTTCTACTTCATCAAAATGATTGTTTTTGCATCTGTTAATCTCTGGCTTTTTTTCATAATTTACAATTTACTTGACTGGTTTTTAAGTTAGTAATGAATAGCTTTTCTAATGAAATTTTATTTTATTTTTCTGTAAATCAAATTATCACTTTTACAAAATTAAAATTTTATTACTTAAATAGATTTACTGTAATATATAAAAATTTATAATTTGGAAAATTTGCATATTTTTGTAATTTTTTACAATAATTCAAAAGGATTGTAACACAGCATATTGGAAATTGTTTTGAAAAATTTTTAATCTGATCAAAAATATGTGAAAATTTTGAAAAATTATTGATATTAAGTACTTTCAAGCAATTAATTTAAATAAATATCGAAGTTAATTTCAAATATTTTGAATACTTTTGACTTTTTGTAAGTATTTGCAAAGTAAATTTTTGCTGAGATTTTTAAAGTATTCATCCACAAAGCATATTTAACTTAAGTTTTAACTTCCAATTACTTCTACAAGGGCAATATTTTATTATAACAAATGCTATTATTATATCGTTTAAGAATAATTTTTCTTGTTTTCGTCATTATTATCATCTTTGTTATACTTGTCAGAATCTAATTTTGCTTTAGTCCCAAGTATTCCCCAAGTGATTTCTGATTATTCACCAAGTAATGCTAGAAAATGAATCAATTTTCTCATGACACAACTGGAATATATTGAATATACTTTGTTAAGCAATTATAAAAGCTAATTAATTTATTTTAAAATGAAATTTTATTTTCAAATTATAGACAAGAGTGATTCTATCTCTTCTGCCTAAGCTAGTCCTATTCTGTAGGCTAAAAATGTATAATGTTGTTTTTTAAAGAGTTAACAAAAGTTATTTTAGAATTTTTTCAACAATAGAAAGAATAAGCAAGCAATCAGTTCAAAGGTCAATTTTGAGAAGTAAACTTCAAATTGACTGTAATTTCATAGTTTTGATCATGATCTATTTATTTTTCTTGGCGCAAATTTTGTGTAAAACATAATGTCAAGCAAACAATTTGATTATTATCTCAAAAATTTTGGTGCTTTTATAAATTATTACTTAATTGGATTTTTTTTTGATTATATTTAAGAAGAATTCACGCGAGAAATAATAATAAACCTCTAACAACATCACTTCCTGCAATAATTGCTAGCAAAATTTTAAATTATGATTTTTTTCTGCAAGCCCTCAGATTAATACTTATTTGCCTACTAATTTTGTCCGTTCATTGTTATTTTCCAGTTTGTTACTCATTTCTTAAGTATAATCTATTCTATTCATTCGAATAAAGTCTTCACGTACGTTTTACTGCTTATTTTTAATTTCATATTTAACCTTAACTTGACCTTCCGTTACCATTAAAATAATTTTCAAAAATTATATACCTTTTGCATTAAATTTAATAAACAGTACAACACTGCTTATAATATTTACTTCACTGCTAAATAATTTGAATTACTGTATGCAAATTATTTCTTTTAATTTTTATAACTGCTATTATTTTTAGCTAAAGCGAAGAAATATTTTTATATTTTTTGAAATATTTGTAAAATTATTTGGAGTGTAAAATATAAGAATTGGAAATGTTGAGGTAATAATGTCTGTAAAATGTAAATTGTGGAAGTTGTTCTATCTCTATAATTTTGAGTTATAGCAATTACTCTTAAGTGCTTACTTTTGGCTTTGTTAAGTTATGATGTAAGCTAAAAGTTCAAAAAAGGCCAAAGTGAATCAGACAATAATCATTTTTAATATTAATAAAAAATTAAAAAGTTTTAGTTTTTTGCCAATAGAAATTATTAGCTAGCAAAAAAATTATTACTGTATAAATAAAATATGATTACTATACAAGATTACTATAATAAATATGATTACTGATTACTTTGCTTTGATTTTTAAAATTTTTCAGAATTTTATCTTTTTTGTGCGTAGAAATATTTAAAGACTTAAATTGAATTTGTTAGCTTTTTTTATTAAATTTGCAAAAATGGAAATAACATATTCTACTTTTATAACTTAGCCATTAGACTGTGAATAAAAAATTTAATTTAAATTTTTTGCTGTCTAATTTTAGTACAAATAAAAACTAATCTGAAAAGTTTATACTAAATAGATATATCTATCTATTTGGTCAACTTTAGAAATGACGGAATGTGTACTAAATTATACTTACTTTAAGGTACTTAACTCGTAAAGTATGCCATTGATCGTTTGGACAAAAGAAAAAAAAGTGTATAACGTATAAATAATAAAAAAAGTGTATAACGTATAAATAATAAAAAAATGTATAACGTATAAATAATAAAGGAATCTCAAAAAGTACGCAAAGTATATTTACGTTAAATTTTTTGAAAAATAATTACTGCGTAAATGTCAGTTTTCAAAAGTTGTCATTTTCATAAATAACATATGCTCAAAAATTATTTTCACAAAGTCAATCTTTTTCACTCACCAAAAATTTAAACTTCAGTAATAAACTTTTGCATTAATTTAGTAAACTAACTGGAAATTTACTTTGTATTATTTAATTAGTTTTATGATAAGTTAATATTTAATAATATAATCAGCTATATAGTTTTTTTTTGCTATGAATATTCTAATTTTTTTAAGAAATTTTTAACTAAGAAATCTGAAGGCTAAAGTTCATTCAATTCTTGGCAAATTTTCAAATCCTTCTTTATTCTAAGTTTCAAAAACATTTGCATAATCAAAGAGATTCATATTTCTTGGGTTTCAGAATTATTTGCAAATAGAATTATTATTTTCAAAAGATTGGTATTATCAATAACAACATTTTTCTGTGATATTCTTGAAGCCTTTCGACTTGAATAAAAGACCAAAAAAGGGTAAATGAATAAAGCATCAATATTAATAATAATAAATTAGCAATAATTATCTGTGTGCTAATTTTCTGTCAACACAATATAATAAGCCTTTAAAATAAAATGCAATAGTTTACTACTTGCATTTGTTTTCAGATTGCTAAATATGTCAATAATTATATAAATCATAACTTTGATTAATTGCTTCACATTTTTAATTTAAAACTATCATTAGATGATGACAATATTTATTGCTAATACTTTTTATTAAGTAATGAGATTAATTAGTAAATATGTTTATGATTATTTCCTTTTTTAGATTAATAAATAAATTCATTCATTAATCATTTCCAGTATTTTTTTCATTTTTACGCAAGCAATAATCTCTCGTGAATAATTCACTTAAAATAAAACTGCCATTCTGTTGTTTTATTACAGTTTTATTATAGATTGTGAGTGACTAAATGCTGTATATATATATATTCACTTTTATATAAATGAGCTATTTTCCAGGCCAAAAATATTAGTATCAATAAGGATAATGCATACAAGGCATTGATATTATCACTTATCATTATTGATAGTAATAATCCGAAAATATTATTGAAGGTTTTGTTAATTGCTATTGCTATGATTGCATTTTTATTTATACTCTGTTGAATATTTCTGGATAAAAGGATTATAGGTCACTCAGGAAGGACGGTCGCACTAGCTTTGTCTCACCCTTGAAGGTCATAACTTTTTGAAAACAATTAATTAAATACAAATCTCGAGTTATCATTTTTTATACCTTTTATCTCTTTTAATCTTAATAATATCTTATTTGATTAAAGTCTTTTGAACTGAATTAACAATAATTAGAGATTTGCTTGTTATGCAAAGATAATAATAAAGCGATGGCGAGTGAAATATTTTTTAATTGTAATACTTAAATTAAAATACAAAAACAATATAAATCATTTTTTTAGTTTGAAATTTTTGAAAATTTTGATTATTATATTCATAAAAAAATTGATAGCAAATGACTACTCAATTCGGATAAATAATTTTTGATTTCTTTTTAATTAATTAAAATGTTTTTGAAGGATAAAAATAAAAATGTTTATTTATAAAGGCGATAATTACTTAATTACTTATTTATTTATCCATTTATTATATTTGAATTTATGGAGTGTGAAATAACGCATAAAATTGGTCATTGCTAAACATCAGTTGTTAACTTTTTATCTCTAAGCATTGACAATGAAATTATTAATTGTTTGATGAGAAAAATGCATATACTTTTATAAACTTATGGATAAAGCAAATTTATTCGTAATAATGCATATTGAAGTACGTGCATTTACTAAGACACGTAAGTAATAACTACCCAAACGTATGCAAAAATTTACATACAAAAATGCATAATAAGTTAAAAAATTAGTACTGCACTTTTTAGCAATTTAATATTTACTAATTTTTAAATGCCTGTTAAAATGTATTTAAATATTATCACTGTCACTTCAAATTTTATTTGTTTTTAAAAAGCATTCAAAGTAAGAAAAACTGAGGAATAACATTGACCTTTCACCCATAAAAAGATTACAATTTTATTTGATTGTTCCGAATATTAGTAACTTAAATGCTTATTTCCCTAAATTTTTTGGCATGAAAAAGGTAATTAAGCAGTCAAAAATATGATTACTTGCTGAAAAAGTTTTGTATTAAAAAAAAACTTGGAAATATTCAAAAATTGATTTTCAAAATTAATTAATTTTATCAAAAAGAATTTCAAAAACTCTCTGTTCAGCAATTCTTAAATGATATTGAAAAAATTACATAAATATTAATTAAAAAATTGGAAAATTCACTAAATATTATTCACTTTTATTTGTAATTAATAATTGTTATTACTTACTTTCAAAAATGCATTATGATGTGATTGACATAGAGAATGATGGCTAAAATTTGAATTTTTGTAATCGATACAATTATTTTAAGTATAGTAATACTAATATAAGTATGCGAATTAATGCATTTGCAATTAAATCATCACTGACTGATCTACACAAAATTCATTCAAAAATATAATTACTATGAGTGATCTTAAGAAAATTTAGTACAAAAATTGAAAAGGCAACGTGGCACGTTGTCACATACGTTATATAATTTAATATTTTATTTAAATAATTAAATTTTTTGTTGAATTTTTCTTCAGTAAAATGTGTAAATAAATATGCAAATTAAGCAACTGATCATTTCTATCTGAATTTGTAACAAACTATTTAGTCGAAAATATACTTACAATGCTGAAAAACATATTTATTTTGTTATTTACTAGATTGTATAAATATATTTTACTTTTAAAATCAGTCATTTTCAGGAACTTACAAAGCTAATATCTACTGTATTTATCAAATTTTTCAACATTGTAAGTATATTTTCGAATACCTCAAATTATTTTTGCACTAATCCACAGATTCCTGATTCCCATCAACGTATTGTATGAGTACAAGACTGCGATATTAGTTAAATAATATCACATACAATAGCACATCTATATTCTATTGGCGATTAGCAACAGTAATAAAATGGTCATCGTTGTGAACAAACTATAAAGATTCAAAAATTATTGTCTGAATGCCATTGCTTAATAAAAATTCGCATAAAAAAAAGCATCGCAATCGTCAGCAACAATTGCAACAAACTTCGCGGTCATATCAACAGCCTCAAATTTCAAATGATAATGTTTTTATGACCGCTTCATCGTGGTCAGCCCGCACTCAGCCTCATTCTCGAGTGTATTCACAGATTTATCCAAGTGGACAATCTGAAGATGACAGTGAATACCAACGGAGTACTGATAACAAGTCTTATCAACAACGGTTTGTCATTTATTTGATTATATCATTAAACAAGTTTGATTTAAAAAACTATCAAAATATTAGATAAAATTTATCAAAAATTATAAAGCTTTTCCTTAAAATAATTTCACAGACAGTTCACTTTAACAAATATATTACATTTATATTAACTTTTAAATATTGACAGTCAATAACTGTTAATTAAAACTTGTAAATTGCTTATTTTTTGAACGATTCTATTTTAAAATAATAAATTAATGATCAAATTCAGCCATTTTTTACTATCTATTCTTACAAATTTTTGAAGCAATTCGAGTTTGTACTACAAAATAGAGTTAGATTAATTAATATCTTTGATATGGCCAATATTTTCAAACTACTTCAGTGATTAATATTTCCTTTAATGATTATCATTATCTTTTAACGACATTATTCTCTTCCTATTTTTCAAAATTTTGGAATATAAATTAAGCATTATGATTATTGCATTTAAAACAAAATATTTCAAATTATGCCTAAATATACTGTATCTATTGAAATTTAACCTTTGTGCATTTAAATCGAAAAGTTACGTAAAAATTAAATGCATTGTTATAAATACTTTTTATATCTATGTGTAAAAAATTCAACCATTAATATTTACTTTATTCCATTAATATTCTTTTTGATTTTTTTTTTTTTGCATAAATTACAGAAAGCAATTTCCTTGATCCATTTATGCTTACAGATTTTTCAAATTACAACTCAGTGCTTCAGGAATAAAAACTTGTCGAGATCTTTTTTTTTAAAAAACTTAGCTCTGAGATACCCTGAGTTGAAGATAAATTTCTAAAAATAAAAACATAGAAGCAAAAAAAATGTTCAAAATGTTTTTGAACTAATATTTGAATTTACTTACCTCTGCAAACATTATAGCAAGAAAAAAACTTAGAATTGCTTTCTAGCGAGGATTCAAATTACTTACTTACTTACTTAATTTTGCTCAGAAAAATAGACAAACAAAAAATTAAAACTACCAGGTCTACTGGTAGATGGCATAATTGTTCGTCTTCCGCTTAAATATCTCACAAGCAGCCATTTATTTTGAAGTTTAAAAATCTTATCATTTTTTATGTTTTAATCTTGCTAATTACATTATTATTTAGCATAATATATCTAATTATTAATATTACAGATAGAATGACAAAATTAGAACAATTTAAAGATAATTTGCTTTTAGAGAAGTAAAAAATATTACTATTATAAGAAATAAATTGTTCAAAATGAATACAAGCAAAATAAATGATAGTAGAGAGTGGATAAAAGTTGTATCAGAAGATGAACATTCCAATAATCAAAATTTGATTAAAATATTTTTGGCACAGAATTGAGAAAATTATCTATATTTATTTTGATAAATTTATCAATCGATATTTATTGCTATATTTATTTTAACAATTTAATTAATTAATTAATTTTTCAATAAAATTATTAGTTTGTATTTACAATCGACCTAACAGTTATGATAATGAACTTCTCTTAAATTCAGAATTAAGCAAATTAAAATTTTCCAAAGAATATTTAATCAGAAATTATTTACTTTAAATTACTCACTCAATTACTAAAAATTATCATCAAAAAAGTTGCTATAATTATTCACTTTTTTGCTTATTTCTTTAGTTAAACAATAATTCAGTACTTTTTTGGTATAAAAAAAATACTTAATCAAAGTTATACTTCTTGAGATGTATAAATTAGCTTTTCATTAAATAATTTGACGACAAATTACTTTGCATAAGCATAATAATTAACTTAGCTAGCAAAGCGGATGAAGTAATGAAGAAGTGTTTTTCAGAAAAGGCATGAAATCCTTAGGATCGACCAAAAATGGCCAATCAAGTAGCTTTCCAAATTTTCAATCCTCAAGAAATTCAATGATATATCGATATTTACCTGATGATATACGTCATTTACGTCATTTCCACAAAAATGAATTTCTTTATCCTTCTGGTGATGAAAATATTGAATCAAGTCGTGGTATAATTGAAAAAATTCGTAACTTTTCTGAGAACACAACAGCTCACGGAGTTCGACGTATCTTTATTGCTCGAAATCCGTATACAGCTCGATTATGGTTATTTGGGATAATTTTTTGCTTTATTATTCTAATTATTCAAGCACAGCAACTTGTGATGAAGTTTAATCGACACGAAAAGATTACAAGCATTGCAGTAAGCCATTAATTTTTGATTAAACAAAAAATATTCTTAAATTCAAAAATTTTCCTAATATTTATTTTTGAATACTTTTTGCTAAACAAAAAAAATTTGCAAATTTTTAGCTCAAATTTGATTATATGCAATTTCCGGCTGTGACTTTTTGTAATCTGAATCCGTACAAAAAAAGTTTGGTACGAATGATACCATCTGTTAAAGACACGGTTAGTTTTTGTACCTTTATAATTAATCATTAAATAAATTTTAACAGTTTTCAACTACTTTTAGAATTATTTTACGGATGAAAAAACAAAGATATATGTAAATTTTATTAAATTGTTGAGTTGGTGTTTTTTTATTTTATCATACTTTGTCAATTATACTAAAAAGTGTTCAGTTTTATTATTCTAATATTTAATTTGAGTTTTGTTATTCTAATATTTAATTTAAACTTGATATATTTTCAGAAAAATGAAATGAGATAATTTAGTTAATTTTTTTTGCAGAAGGCATTTTTAAGCTGAAAATCATATTTTACATATTGAATTTTTAATTATAATGTCAACATTTTTAAGTACTTTTTTATTTAAAACATTATGACTTTTATAATTATTAAAATAAGATTATTACAAAGTTGAATAAGCCATTTTTTAAATTAGCCAAATTATTATTATAAATTTTAATAATATTTTAAGGTGGCAATAAGAAAAATCCATTAAGCTATTAAAATTTTCGTAAACTTTTTGGAAAAAAAAATCTTATACTAAACGTATGACTACGGCGCAATAATTTTGTATTGGCTAACTGCATTTAAAATGCAAATAAAAAATATAAAGTACGAAAATAAACTTTTGCGCAGATGGATGTTTATGAAAATGCAAAATCGCTTCGAAACGATCAAGTAAAAGCGCAAATGTCGTCTGGAAGTGTTAAAAAACGTTTAGAAAAAGTGAAACCTTTATTGGACGAGTACAGTCTTGAACAAGATCGAATTTGGCATAAAAGTCATCTTGTAAAAAAGCGATTAAAAGGAGCTGAAGCAGAAAAAACAATGAATGATATTTTACAAAATTTTGGTATTTATTAAAAATATCTTTAAATAATTTTAGACTTTAGACAACAAATAATTATTATTTTTATAATTTTATTAATTAAAATAGTATTATTAGCAAAGTTACAGCAAATAATTACAATTATAAGTAATACTGCAATCAGTTTTTCAAAGTTTATTACCATGTGTTCAAGTCCAAATGCATTTTTTAAGCTTTTTTAAAAAGTATTTCAGTTTTATCACTACTTTCTTGATTAAGCTTTCATCTATATTAGAAGCTAAATTTAGTTCAGTAATTACAGATGAAAGCACAGTCGTAAAAATATCGAGAAGTAAACGAGCAGTAAGCTATTTTGTGTTAAAGAATTGAGCAAAAAAATATCAAAATTTAAAATCGAAATTGAGTAACGATTTATTAAAAGATTTCATTTGAATAAGCAGAGTGGAAATGATTTTTTTCTAACTTAACCTGCGAAAGTTTACTTTTGACCTCTTTAAATTACTTTAAGTTCAATAAAAAGTAATAAGGCTAAGCCCCAGCATGCAATAATTTAAATTTTTTCATAAATGAACAATTTTTTGCCGAAAAATAATTTAGTTCATTTTTAAATTTTATTATATTAATGTATGCTGCTAAGTTGATTTTTCCATACTTTATCAGTCAAAGGTCAAACCCAAATTTTTAGAAAGAAAAAGTGCGCTACGAGGTGGCAGAGGCACATTGTAGATGTATTGGTCGTGCTGAGATGGAGTGCATCAGATTCCAATCCATCCCTCCAACTGTTCATGATAAATGCATTTGTACATATGATAACGAAATGGATATGGCCTGGCCTTGCTTTAACATATCGTTAGTTTTTTAATACTAAAATTATCTTTTCACATATACTAAAAAAGCTGTCAACTACACGTTGTGTAACGTTAGCTTTTAAAAGCTTATTTACTTTAAGTCAAGGTTTCACGTTTTATATGCTGAACGTTAACTTCAAGTTTTCATGTTTTATATCCTTTAAGTCAAGTTTTCGTGAGTTCTATAAATGTTAATAGCAGATATGTCGTCTACAATTAGATATACGTAAATATTTTCAAAAAATAATGATACTTTGAATTCATCAGCTTCAAATCAAGCATGGATTTTGCGCAATTTTCTCACCATAGCATAAAATACCTAAACTTTAATTGACCACAAAATCTAAAATCAAAAATAAATTACAGCAAGAGTATGTGACTGTTTTAGAATATGGTATCGCGAAAGCTGTAATGTTTGTTCAGGCGATGGATTTTGTGAACCGCGAGCAAACCATGATACTAAGGGTGCAAATTGGCCATGTTTGTGTCGGAACCGTACTCTTGACTCTGTGAGTCCTTGGTTTTCAAATTTTTATTGAAATGTCAAATTAATTAGTTAGAGTATAGTCATATTGATTTTACTGTGCAATTTACAGTAATATTTTTACGCATATGAAATATTACAGAATTGTTTTTTTATTTAACAATTACAGTAATCTGTTCGTTTGAGTTATTAAAATACAACTTTAAGCCTTATTTATTTTGAGTAATAATATTACTTCAAAGGATTAAGACTTTATTTATATAGTGATAGCAATTATTTAGATTTGATTATTTCTGTAATGATTGATAATTTTATCAAGTATAGAATAAACTTCAGAGGATTACTTTAAAAAATTTGAATTTACTTTCTTGTCGGATAAATTGAAGGATTAGCTTATAATTTAGTCTAAATTGTTATTTATTTTAGGCAGTAATTCTAGACTAAAAAAGCTAATTAGCATATTTTGTTTTTTTGATAAAAAGAAAAATTACATGGAGCCAGTAATTCGCTGATTAAATCATAAGAAAAGTGATAAAGAAAAATCGCTATCCTGATCTTATTAAAAAACTGATGATTATCACAACAATATCTTAAAAGTTATAATTTGTCAAAAATACAAAAAACTTTGCACTAAATATTAAAATAAAATTATTTATGAAAATATATCACAAGTTTGTATTAAAATCATGAATGTAAGGAAATGATTTGAATTTTAATTATTTATTAACAAAAGATTTTAAAAAGGTTAAAATTAATCTATTTAATAAGTTCCATTCTTAGTTATGCATTAAACTATTCAAGATCAATTAGTCTCAGTTATTATTTAGCTTTTCATTTTATAAAAAAATGATTGTGGAATTACAAATCATGAAATAATTATTTCACAATTTAAGTTTTTAATTAAAATTTGTGAAAATTTCAATAATTGTGAGTTTTCAAATTTTATTCCAAGTTAAGACTTATTGATAAATTTGTTGAAAGTTATAAAAATAAATGATATGACAACTGTAGCAGAGGTATGTATATTAATATTACAGAGTATATTTTGGAAAATAACTAAGAAATAATTTAAATTATTTTTGTAAAATAATTTTGTAAATAATTCGATATTTGTAAAATAATTTAATTAAACCGATTTATGATGTTACATGCACTAATGAATTGTTAATTAAATCTAAAAGTATAATTATACGTAAGTTCTCTACTTTACCCCCAAAAATTAATAAATAACAGGACGTAAAAAGAGAAATTTTTTTTTGAAAATATACAGTTTCTTATTCAGTAAGATATTTTGAAGCATGAAAAATTTTTATAATAAAATATTTACTTGAAAATTATTCAAAGTGATAGTTTGCATGTTCGGTTATTAATACTATATTTTTGGATTTTAAAGTGCTAAAAATATTTAGATACTTTGAACTAAACTATTTAAACTGTTTTAAAAACTGTTAAATTTATCACAGACTGATATTTTGTAAAATAATTCAAAAAATCATAAACGGATTTAACATGGTACATGCATGCACTGATGATTTTTTAATTAAACCTAGATTTTTTTAAATTAAACCTTACTGAATCGATAATTTTTTTCTTCTATCAGAATGATTACTTTTGTATTTTACGCTTAATTATATTAAATTTTAGTATTTAACGTTTACTACAGACAATCTCATTTTTGATTGGCAATCTAAATTTTGTAGCTTTTCATAATTACCACTCTTACGGTCAAATTCAAATTGCACTATCGTAACTCTGAATTTTGAACTTGTAAATTTTATGTTTGATTTGGATGAAAAAATTTTTGAATTTTTTGTAATTGCGTGGAAATTTTCGTTTTCAAAATATTTTATTTGCCAAAAAATTTTATAATTTCTAGCAGTGATTATTGATGAAAGCATTAAAATAGTAATTTCAAAATTATTTTAAATTTTTACAAAATTTCTTTTCTGCACTAAAAATTTTTATGCTACTGCGAAAATTCTATTTTTTAAAATGATTGATAACTACTGATGAGAAATTTTTATCAGAATTGAAAAAAATTTTTATAAAAAAAGTAGAAAAGTTAACAATTCTTTCAAAATCGAAATTCAAATGCATTTTTAATTTAAAAAACTCAAATATTTTGTTTGAATCATAGATACATTCAGAACTTATTATCAACTGCTAAAATTGAAATTTTTTTTGTACTTATTATCAAAGGTTAAAGGTCTTGTATCATTTATTTTTGTGTTTGCGTGATATTACTAATTTAAATCGTAGAATAAATTTACAAAAACAGGGAGCAGAGAGCTGACATTTAAGTAAAGCTAACTGAAACTATGTAAATTATCTGGTTTTGGTTGTATGTTAGCACAACTTCATTCTGCTCAAGAAACGGCACTGTATTCAAACCACACGAGAGGTCAAGCAACTTTGGATCCCACCAACAACAACAACGACAACAACAACTACTACTACCACTTCAACTACGACAACAACAACACATCCAAAGCAGTCATCACGAGTTACTGCACCTGAAA